>JARBWK010001403.1:0-19304 GCA_030556195.1 Anolis apletophallus | reverse complement strand
ATCTGATCCCTCCTTATGAATTAGGTGATGTTGGCTTCTCTCCACGGTCAGGAATCACCCCTTCAGTTAGCACTCTGTTAAAATCACTCTGCAGAAAGGGAACTGTTTCGTTGGCCAGTGTCTTGTAGAATTTCGCGGTCAGCCCATCTGGGCCTGGGCCTTGTTAGTTCCTAGACTCTTGATCGCCTTCTGATCTCCTCTTCCGAGATCTCCTTATTTAGGGAGAGTTTGTGGTGGTCTGGAACTTTCCCTAATTTCTGTTCCCTCAGGTAACTGTATGTCCTCTTTCCTGTTCTCTAGAGTAGAGATTGGCGAAAAAGCCTTGAAATTCTTCGAGAAATATCATCATCTCTTGAGGATAATTTGTCACCACATCTGATCTTGGTAATAAATCCCGCTTGCCCTTCTTCCTAATCCTCTCGTAGCCATTGACCTGGCTTGTTAGCATTTGGAAATTCTTTTGTTCAAAAATTTCAATTCTTTGAACACTTGCTCCAAATCGAGGTGATGTTTCTGATGTTTCAAAGCAGCTAGCGGACACCTTTAATTTCCCTTCTTCCACCTTGATTTTCCCCTGCAGTTCTTGCATCTTCTCTCTCTCAGTTTTATTTTTGAGTGCATTGTGCTGGATAAGATGACCTCTCAACTCTGCCTTGTAAGCATCCCCAGATAGTTTCTGGCGAAGTTTTTCTTATATGTCGTTGTGTTTAAAGTAGTCGGTTGTCACTGCTCTGTATCGTTGATGTCCTCTTCTCTTTTCAGGAGGTTGTTGTTTAGCCTCCATCTTCTTGTGAAGGGCTTGTGGTTTGCTCGGGCAAGGTCTGTAGCCCGCCAAGGCGTGCCCGAGGCATTTCGCGGCGCTAGAACCCCTGGAGGTCCCCGGAGGATCACTATCAGATCTAGTCGCCAGATGGAATAGTGTTCTCTCAAGGGCCATTGATCAGATAGCTCCTAGGCCCCCCTCCGCCCCAGAAACCTGCTCTCATGGTTCTCACGCACCTAAAGCAGATAAAACACCGGAGGAAGCAACTCGAGAGCACCTGGCGGCAGCCTAGTGAAGAAACCAGAGCAGCCTACAGAGAACAGCATAGGCTATACGAACACGAGATCAAAAAAGGCCAAGATCCTATAATGCGGCCCAGATCTCAGCCGCGGGTTCCCATACGGCACAGATCTTTAAGTAGTCCGGAGTCTCCTCACGTCCCCACAGAGTGAATCCAACAACTCGGCGATAACTGCAGATGACCTCCAGGAGTACTTCTTGAAAAATCGCGACCGACTTGACTTGCCGCTGCTTCCCGAGGAGGGGACACGAGGTCCGTCTCTCAGACAAGTAATTACAGCCCACTAACAGCGGAGGAGGTGAGAAGGCTGGTGACCGGGGCAAGAGCGACGACCTGCCCAACGGACTGCCCATCACACCCCTAATTAAGTCAATATTGACATCATGTCGGGCGCTCTGAGGGACTTGAGTAAATCTCTAAGAGACAGGCACCTTTCGAACTCCTGAAAGAGGCCAGAGTCAGCCCCCTCTTGAAAAAGACGAACCTCGGCCCGATGACCCAGCAAGCTACCGACCCGGTTGCCAACCTACCCTTTCTGGGTAAGCTCTTCGAGCGGCGGTAGAAAGCCAGTGCAGGACTTCCTAGATCGATCCGGGGCCTAGACCCGTCCCAGTCGGGTTTCCGCGCAGGGTCACGGTGGAATCCGTCCTCATGCGATCACTGGCGACATCCGCCGTCAACTGGACCGGGAGGCTCGGCAGTCCCTAGTCCTTCTGGACCCTAACGCTGACTTTGACACCCGTTGATCACGACTTGCTCCTCGACCGCCTGGCTGCCTCTGGGATCAAGACAGGCTTTGACCTGGCTGGAATCGTTCCTGCGAGGAGCCGCTCGCAGCCCAGTCGAGTGCAGGTCAAGTCTCTGAGAAGCGGAGTGGAATGTAGGTCCCCCAGGGTGCCCTCCTATCTCTCCACCCTCTTCAACATCTCGTCCAGCCTCTGGCTAGCATTGCCAAGGCTATGGGTTCTCCCCTGCTACCAATATCACGGACGATACACAGCTGCTCTGAAGCTTGACCCAGGGTCATCGTCGGTGCCGGACAGTTTGTAAAGTTGAGAGCGGTGCGAGCTGGCTCAGAGCACATAGACTCAATCAACCCAGCCAAAACGGAATCCTCTGGCCTGGCCGACCCGCCTCTCACCCATCTGTTCACCTTGAGGCGAGCCCTTATCCCGGCTCCGGCAGTGAAAAGCCTGGGAGTGATCCTGGACGAAAAACTATGATGGGCCCAGATCAGGCGGCAGCAAAGGCGCCTTTTCCATCTCCGTGAGGCCCGACGGCTGGCCCCCTACCTACCATCTGAGCGCTGAGAACCGTGGTACATGCACCGTTGTCTCGCGTCTTGGTATTGCAACGCCCTATATGTGGGCCTCCCCTCTCTCCCACAACCAAGAGGCTGAAACTCATCCACAACGCAGCGGCCAGACTCATCTCTGGGTCATCAGTGAGGGACCACATTTCTCCTATTTTAAGATCTCCACTGGCTGCCCTTAGAGTTCAGAGTGCTCTACAAACTTCTGGTGCTCACCTTTAAAGCTCGGCACAATATTGGGCAGCCTAGCGATGACATTTGTGGTCCAACGCAGCGTGAGGCCAGCACGTGCCATAAATAAGCGTCGCATGACCATCCCTGGGGTGCGAGAGGCTCGGCTGATGGAAACCAGCGGAGAGCCTTTTCCATGGCGACCCCAGGATCTGGAACTCATTGCCACCTGCCCTCAGAGCCACTCTGACCCTAACTAGATTCGGTCAGACCTAAAGACCTGGCTCTTCCGCCTAGCGTTTAGGGGCTGATCGGTACCTCTGATCTGAGCCTTTCTCAGACATGTATCTTTTAAACTGCTGTACATTGCTGTTTTTAGGGTTTTAAATGATGTAAATTATCGGAGCACCACTGGTGGAGGCGACTCACAAATATTAAAAGTATTATTATTATTATTATTATTATTATCAGCATCTCTCAGTGGGCAATGATCGGAAATATCGCTTGGGAGTATGGTGATCGAAGATCTTGTGACCAGGGGTTGGAGACCCAGATCATGTCGATTCTCGACCAGCTCTGGTGTCTGTGGGAGTAGAGCGTGTGTCCTCTCCCCACAGTTGTTGGTGCCAGGCGTCTTGAAGCCCCATGTTATCTCTAAGTTGTAGGAACATCTTTGGGAGCATGCCTCTTGTGTTCGGGCTCGGGCCTGATGGCTTTCTCACTCCCGGCGTTCTGTCGAGCCGTGCGTCAATCACTCAGTTGAAATCCCCCTTTACAAATTGCGATTTGGGGCCGGTTGGTCCATAGATGCTACAAAACAACAGCCTCTGAAGACCCACCCTGACCATAACTCCTACCATCCTGCCCTCGTCATCATTGAAGGCTAACTCCGCGGATGTTTGTCGGCCACGTAGATGGCCACTCCATTTAGTTTCTTCTCATGCAGTGAATGGAAGAGCGCCCGATCGCGTTTGTTTTCCAGGTGGTGCGCATGGGGACTTCTTGGTGTGCACCTCCTGGAGTGCCACTACATCATATCTCTTTTTTTAAGTAGCGAGTTAAATAGCCGTTTCCGTTTGGGAGCCGAGTTCAGTCCATTGATGTTGTTTGAGGAGGCAAGAGATCTGGATGTGGGTTCACTCATC
This sequence comes from Anolis apletophallus, assembly GCA_030556195.1. Classification (NCBI taxonomy): domain Eukaryota; kingdom Metazoa; phylum Chordata; class Lepidosauria; order Squamata; family Anolidae; genus Anolis; species Anolis apletophallus. Next base: position 15,612 of record JARBWK010001403.1, on the reverse strand, counting down.
TTGCATCTCTGTTATTGGTCGATTCGCGCGTCCTGTCTCCGTAGCTGGTGGGTCGCCCTCTTTGCCTTTGCCGTGTGGATCTCGTCTGGGTGGGGGTAGCTCCTGTTCTGGAGAGCTGAAGCGTCGTTTCTTCGCTTTGGGTGGGTTGCGTGGGTGTCCTTTGCCGACGGTCTGATTTTAGTTTTTCCATGAAGGCTTTGGCCTTGTCGTGGTGGTCAGCCAAAACCTTTGACCCTGGAGTAGTGGCCATCACCCCTCCGTTTTCTCCATCTGGAAGCGAATTCCTCTATTTTTAATTCCTCCGTTAGGAAGTGGTAGTTCCTTTTTTACTAATAGACGGCTGTAAACTCCTTTAGGCCTGCGGTCACTCTGCTCCCTTGTAGACTGAGTCCACTGATTTTTCCCCTTAGTATCTCATCTCTGATTTTCCGCCTTTCCGAAACGGACTACCACATCTACGTGGTGTCTTGTTTTCCTTGAGTGCGCCCGTGGTGACCGGAGAGACTCTGCCGATCTCTTGCGCGTTTCGGTCTCTCCTTTCTTTAGGATAGTAGCTGTCAGGTTGTAAGACTATTTGTTGTATATCCTCGTTAGGTTCTTCCACGATGTTCTGAAGCATGGGAGCTGCTCAAGTCGTGCGCTTTTGATTTCAACTTTCCAGTCTGGCCTTCATTTGGTCTGGGGCGACTGCAAGTCTCCCCGTCTTGCTGTATCTCCCCAATTTAAAATCGTGAATACGTGATAATTCCTTGGAGAGATCCGATTTGATGCTCTGCAACTGATCTTGGACCGATCTGTGCTGAGATTCGTGTCTGTTGGCCATCTGTTCCATTTGTTTCTGGGCTTGTTCCTGCCTTTCAGTTATCCTTTGGACTTCCTTAGGATGTCCTTAGCGTCGTCTCTTCTGTCAGCATCTGCTTCTTAGTTGCTCAGAGGTGGTCTTGATGGTCCTTGAATGGGCCATGTCTGCCCGTAAACTCCCCCTTGGCTTGTTCCTGGTGCATGGAGGGGGTGTGGTAGCACCTTTGGGGGCCTCCCTTTCTTCGCTCTTGTGCTGCAGCGTGCGTCGAGGGAGGGGAAGGTTGTCTGAATGTTTAGATGCTGAGGAGCTTGTTCTGGCCCCGTTGCGTGGGGTCTCTTGTTTTTGTCTTGTTGTTGTTGTCGTGGGGGAGATGGGGCGGTAGGGCCTCGCTCGCTCAATCTCCTTTAGCTGGACCTTTCCTATCTATCCTTTCCTCCCTTGGCGCAGTAAGTGCTTGGCAAAATGGTTCCTTTTAGACTGTGGCCCTTAGGTGTGCGCAAGTTCTTGTCTTGTGCTCTTTTCCTGTGCTTCTCCCTCCTTTCCTTTTTCAAAATGGCGCTCCCGCCAAGAAGCTCCTTCTTCCCTGTCCTTCTGCCTGTTAGTCCCTGGGCGCCATCTTGGATCCCCTGAGGGGATCTGAAGTTACCTCGTCTGCCTCCGTTGCCCCCAATTTGGCTTGTTCTTGGGGATCTGTCCCCTCTCTGTGGGCCCTGATCCCTGCTGGGGGAGTGCAGGGGGCGCTCCCGGGCCGCCTGGCTCCTGGGGCTGCAGGAGGCGCGCGCTCCTCCGCGATGGTGCGATCTCCCCTGCCTGACGTGCGTCTCGGGGGGTGACTTTTCGTCATTGTTAATTTGATTGCTTATTGGCTACTGAAATCATTGCTTTGAACCAATTTCGGCAACCCTTAGTATTGCCTTTGACCACATTTAATGAAAGACAAGTAGTTATATTAAATATTTATTGATTTATTTCATGTGAAACGCTGTTTAGCTGTAACATTTATTGCATACATCTCACACATTCCCAGGGGCGGTTCACGGCTCTTGCCTCCACCCCCTCTTGTTTTTCTTGTAGTTCGTGTGCAGCAGCTGTCCCATCGTTTTTTCCTTTATCCTGGGAAAGCCCTGAAACACGAGAGCATCACTCTTGCTTTGTGGATACTTCTCCTCCTGAGAGTGAACCTATCACAGATTAGCCTACCTTACAGGGTTGGTGTACAGGCAGTAAACAGGTCTGGCTTGGAAAAGCCAAGGAGAGAAGGGGGAGGAGCCATCAGGCAGCTTCATAGCTGGTGCAATCCGATTGGATGATGAAATTGGAGGGAGTTGCTTGACAACCGGAGAAAGAGGGAAAGGAAAGGGAGCTAATGCAGCCAGAGTTCAGTTCAGTTTGGAGTTTGAAAAGTTAGGAGAAGAAAGGAAGAGTTTTGGGAACTGTTATTTAGTAAGATACCTCTTTGAGGAAAGAAATTAAGCCTTCAGGGCAAAGGAGTAAGAAGTATTAGTAAGCCTCTATAGTTTTAGAGTGCCAGTGCGGAAAGAGGGTTCCAAAGGTTCAAAATAACCTGTCTGTATTCCTATGTGTTGAACATTACTCTCAAGAAACTCAAGTTATAGAACCATTCTCTGTAGAAGTCATTTGTGAAGATTTTAGCAAGGAGCGTGGCCTATCTATCTATCTACATATAATAAAAAGAATGTTTGCGGTGGGAGGTGTGGAGGAATTTGTGGCAGCATTTCGATTGGTTGCCAGTGTGGGATAATTTGCATAACGGCTCGGAATGGCCAGCCTCTCAACATTCCAACAATCCTAGGCAGCAGAGAAAGGAAGGGAAAGGACCCGAGGCAGACACACAGAGCCCACCTGACCCATTGTACATCAAATAGGACGAACCATGGATGATGGGACTTGAAGTACCTCCACCCACCTCCTGAGAACGCTGCCAGAGAGGGTAAAAGTAAGGGCCTGACTGAATTAACACAAGATTTTTTCTGGACTAGGCCTCAGTTACTCCATAAAGGGCCTGAAAGGGCCTGACTGAATTAACAGTCAGACTTCCTAAACTTCATTTTCTGGACTAGGCCTCAGTTACTGGGCTACTATGCAAGGACTGGGTTAACAGTAAGGCTGCCTTAACTTGATACTCCAGATTAGGCCGCCAATCATGGGATCCTGTGTATGGCCTGAATTGACAGTAACACTTCCTCAACTAGATTATCATGACTAGGCCAAAGTTACTGGGATACTGTGTAAGGACTGAAATAACAGTAAGGCTTCCTAAACTTGCTTTTCCTGACTAGGCCTCAGTTACTGTGATACTGTGTCAAGACAGATCCCGCTCGACCCTCATCCAGTGCATGACCATGACCACACTTGGCACACAAAGCCCTCCACCATGATCCACTTTACATCCTGGTGCAGTTCGGGAGGATGGACCACGAGTGATGGGACTTGAAGTACCTCCACTCACTTCACAAGACCGCTGCCAACCTCATTCAAAGACTGATCAAGACCAAACTTGGCACACAGAGCCCCCATGACTCATTCTACATCCTGGCATAGTATTGAGGAGGATGGACCACGGATGATGGGACTTGAAGTACCTCCACTCACTTCCCAAGACTGCTGCAACCCTCATCCAATAACTGAGCAAGACAAAATTTGGCACACAGAACCCCCATGACCCACTCTACATCCTGGTGCACTTTGGAGGAGGATGGACCATGGACGATGGGACTCCCAGCACCTTCCCACACTTCCCGAGGCCACTGCAAGCCACATAAACACCTGATAAGGACCAACCTTGCCACAAACTGCCTTTCTCTAATAACCCGGGCAGCGCTGGGTCCTCAGCTAGTAGATCAATACGTGGTGGCAGCTAAAGGAACCTTAATAAATAATTGGTGGCAGCAAAGTAATATATAAGATATAATCCTCCATATATCTTTTTGCAATTGGTGGGCAGTGTCAGGATCCGAATAACAAACTGATCCAGTGTCTCAAAGAACAGGCTTATGGAAGGTTTTGTGAGGTAAAAGCAGACACCTCACAAACATGCCCCCCCCCCCCCAAAAAAACCCCAAAAAGACATCTGAACCCAAGATGGGGGATGCGGAGAGACAGGGAGAAACTCCATGTCAGGACCAGGCAGCTTCTGTGGAGAGAGAAAGGTTGAAAATAAAGCTAGAATTGGAAAGAATTGAGGCAGAAGAGAAACTCCAATGAGCTCGGCCGGAGGCAGAACGTGAGAGGGAAGAAAGAGAAGCAGAACAAAGGGAGAGAGAACACAGAGAGAGAGGCTAGGATGGCCCACGAGAAAGTTAAAAATGAGCAGGCTGGGATGGCCACAGGACTTAAAATGGTTCCCAAAATACCAAAAGGGGACAATGTTTTTCTTGCCAGTTAAAAATGAGGGTGTCTCTAAGAGGGAAATGGCGGAGACCATCGCTATAAGAGGGAGGCGTTCTCTGATTATAATTTGAAAGAAAGATTGAAGGAACAAAGCCGAAAAGCCTAAAGTGAACACTTTTGAGTTAAAGAGTTGAGCAGCTTGTTAGTTTGGAACAGTTTTACAGATTGGTACCACCCCAAATGAGATGGTACACAAAAGATAAGTGAATTAAGATCGTAGCAGGAGTTGCCACCATGTTAGACGAAGGAGGACATTTCATTTGTCAGTTCCCTCCAAGAAGCCAAGAGAGTGGCCCTCTGAAGGGAAGGCTCAAAGCGTGAGCGCTGACCCTACGAGGCGGGACCTCTCTTTAAGACCACCAGAAGTGTCATCTGCTTCAACTTCCAGCAAGAGGGTCATATAAAATCAGTGTGCCCAAAACTAACCAGCGCAAAAAGACCAGCGACCCCTCCTAAGTCTGTCAAGGTGGTTCAACAGTCAAAACCACCGGCTGAACATAGAGCCCTGAGAGAAAGTGCTGCCAAGGGGCTTAGAGTTTGGAGCACGGAAGAAAAACCCAGTCGTGATTTTATGGAGGCAGTCCCACTGTCAATGAGGGAAAAGTAATGGGACTGAGACACAGGGGCTGACGTCACCTCATTTATTTATTTATTTCCAACATTTTTATCCCACACTTTTCAGCCCAAAGGCGACTCAGGGCGTGCATACAGATTGGCAACAATTAGATATCATAAACATACATATATATCAATTAAAAACATTTAATATCACATAAGATCCATATAAAAACAATTTAAACTATAATTAATGTCTACCAGTGTGGCTCCTTATCCATTTGCATCGTGTAAGCCGTTCCGTATTGGTTATTTCATCATACTGTATTTATCCAATTATGCTGTGTTACAAAAGCTTGCTCAAAGAGCCAGGTTTTACTCTTTTTCTGAAAGGTCAGGAGGGAGGGGCCGATCTAATATCCCTGGGAAGGGAGTTTCACAGCCGAGGGCCACCACTGGGAAGTCCCTGTCCCACGTCCCGCCTGCGAGCGCCTGCGGGATTGAGAGCAAGGGCCTCCCAGATGATCATAAATTCCTGGATGGTTCATTAGGGGATATACATTTGGACAGGTAAGCTGGGCCGGAAACATTCAGGGCTTTATACGGTAAAGTGAGCACTTTGAATTGTGCTCAGTAGCAAACTGGCAGCCAGTGGAGCTGGTGCAACTGAGGAGTTGTATGCTCCATGAGCACTGCTCCTGTTAGAAACCTGGCTACTGCCCGCTGGACCACTTAAGGCTTCCGAACAGTCTTCAAAGGCAACCCCATGTAGAGTGCGTTGCAGTAGTCTATACGGGATGTAACCAGAGCGTGGACTGCCATGGCCAAGTCAGACTTCCCAAGGTGCGGGCGCAGATGGCGCACAAGCTTTAACTATGCAAATGCTCCCTCGTCATCACCGAAACCTGGGTTTCCAGGCTCAGCGATGAGTCCAGGATCACACCCAAACGGCGAACCTGCTTCCAGGCAAAGCTGGTAAAGCCGGAACAGCTAGTCCCTGATAGAGAATGCCATATTAAGGGAATCCATGGACCCCAGTTTGAAGTGCCAATAGCCGAGTTCCCCATAAAGTACCACCATTATGAGGGAACATGGCAGATGGGTGTCATGGGACAACTAGAACTACCTCTCCTTATTGACAACGACCTCGCCAAACTCTATAACCAAGTCAATGTGGTTACAAGGAGCTGAGAGCAAGCAGAGGGCGGTTCAGACTTTCCTTCAGAGCTGGCTACTGAATCCCAGGCTGAGGCTGCCAAGGATGCCCCATTGCAATGGGAGGCTGCTCAGGGTGAGCGTTCCCAGAGGGAACAGGGAAGAGATGAAACTCCCAAGGTTTTGGGGAGATGGCAGAATCAGAAAGTGTGGAGACTGCGATAGAGGAGCCGTGCCTTTTTACAATCATTAATGGACAAGAGGAAAAAGATACCGTTTTGTGGGAAGAGAGAAAACAGCTAGTTGTCCCACTAACCTATCGCCTCAACGTCTCAACGTTGGCTCACGATGTCCCCTTCAGAGGTCACCTCGGCATTAAGAAAACCAGGGACCGGAGACAATGGACGGAAGTGCTTGTTTATCAGCTCCATTTTTGACTTAGAGAATAACAATATCAATCTTTGCTCATAAAAGGTGGAAATCTCTCTCCTGACAATACATGAAACTACTATATATAATAGACTACATTTAAATGAGAAAGGGATGGACGGACACTATATCTCCCTGTTGTGGGCAAGACGTGGGCGACTCCAGCGTGCCTCCAGCCTCCAAAGGATCAAAAGGCTCCAAGGCCGTGGGCAGCCAGCCACGTTTCCTCACAAAGGGCAGAACGGCAGTTGGAACTCTTGGCCTCAGCAGCCAGCCAGAGGCAGCAGCCAATCAGAACCCTGGCCCCTGGCACACTCAGCCAATCGGCTGCTGACACACCTCTCTCTCTCCAGTCAGCCCAGCATTTCAAATCCTCACACTCTGAGTCCAAACTCTCTCTCCTTCGCCCTTCCTTGCCTGGCTGGGACAGAAGAGAAGAGTTTGCCCCTCTGGCCTCTTCTTCCTCCTCTTTGCAGCTTGTCTCTTCTCCTCCTTCCTCTCCTCCTTCCGGTGAGTCTTCATCCCAGGCCTTCTTTCTTTCTTTCTTTCCCAAAGAGCTGAAGAGGGAGGGCCGGAGTGGGCCCAGGCCTGGACTCCCCATGGATTGGGGCCTGTCACGAAGCACCTAGTGGTCACCACGTGGGTCTGAGGCCTGTGGATGGAGGTTGGGAGAGAGAGAAGCCTTGGCTGACTGGAGGGACTAGGCCTGAGGCCCAGGCGTTGCCATAGCGACGCAGCTCTCCAGGCGGCAGCAGGAAAGGGGCGGGGCTAACGGCCAGCCTGGGAAGGTTCCTGCCAAGGGTCAGTTCAGAGGAGAGACTCCTCCTGGCGAGGTGGGAGCAGCACTCTGGGGTCTCCCTGGTCACTCTGGTCATCTTGGGCCTTGCCTTCAGGGATAAAAGAAGTATTTAACTCTGAGGAAGGAACAATCTAGGACAGGGTCTCTCACCCTCCTCATGCCGTGACCCCTTAATCCCTTTCCTCATGTGGTGGTGACCCCCAACCATCACATTATTATTTTTGTTGCTCCTTCATCACTGTCATTTTGCTCCTGTTCTGGATCGTCGTGTCAATCTCTGAGAGGCAGGAGGTATTTTCATTCACTGGACCACATTTGGCACAAACACCCAATACGTCCACAATACTGGTGGGGTTGGGAGGGTATTGATTTCATCATTTGGGAGTTGTAGTTGGTGGGATTTACAATCCAAGAGCATTCTGAACTCCACCAACGATGGGATTGGACCAAACATGGCACGCAGGACTCCCAGGACCAACAGGAAATACTGGGTTTGATTAAAATTACGATTCATAATGTAAGCAAAACTGCAGTGTGGCCGTAGCAACAGAGGGAATGTGATGGGGAAGGGTCACAACAACATGAGGAACTGCATTGGGGGTTGCGGCCAGGGGCGGTCTGAGGTCATTTTAAATGGTAAGCGAACATTATTTTGGCGCCCCCCCCAAATTATTTTGGCGCCCCCCCTCTGTTTCGCAGATTTCAAAGCAATATTAATTTAAAATATATATCTATTACATTATACACTCAACACTAATATTAAACAGGCATTAAATAATATTGCAAATAATATATAATATTAAAATGTATATCATATTATAAATATTTTATTATATATTACATTTTATTCTATATTATTAAATACTATTCTATAATATTGCATATTATGTATGCTATAGGGCAGGGGTGGGCAATTATTTTTTCCAAGGGGCCACACGAGAGCCAAAAAATATTATGGAGGGCCGTCACATTTGCTTCAAAGCACATTTTGAGCTTCATTTATTCCTGGAAAGAATTAAAAACATGGCCTACATTTTGGATTTAATCCCCTCATTTGGTGCTATTATTCTTCAGGTTTTTTTTCTTATTCAGTGAGAGAAATCAAGTCTCTGTTGGTCTTTAACAAGTGCATCAAAGTCAGGTTGAATGTCAGAGGTGGAGATGTGAAGCACCCCTGACAAATGGCCCTCCAGCCTCTGTTTAAAAGCCCCCAAAGAAGGAACCTCCACCACACTCCAGGGCAGAGAGTTCCACTGCTGAACAACTCTCACAGTCAGGAAGTTCTTCCTAATGTTCAGGTGGAATCTCCTTTCTTGTAGTTTGAAGCCATGGTTCCATTGTGTCCTCGTCTCCAGGGCAGCAGAAAACAAGCCTGCTCACTCCTCCCTGTGACTTCCCCTCACATATTGATCCATGGCCCTCATCATGTCTCCTCTCAGCCTTCTCTTCTTCATGCCCAGCTCTTTAAGCCGCTCCTCATAGGGCTTGTTCTCCATACTCTTGAGAACAATTTATACATTATATAAATGTAATGTTCATTTGTGAGATTAACATAACTCAAAACCACTGGACAAATTGCTGGCACAAGACACCTACTAACCCAAGGAGTGACTATCACTCAAAAAATTGATTGTGTCATTTGGGAGATGTAGTTGCTGGGAGTTATAATTCACCTGCAATCAAAGAGCATTCTCAACTCCACCAATGATGGAACTAAACCAAACGTGGCACACAGGACTCCATGACCAATAGAAAACACTAGAAGGGTTTAGTGGGCATTGCCCTTGAGTTTGGGAGTTGTAGTTCACCAACATCCAGAGAGCACTGTGGACTCAAGCAATGTTGGATCAGGACCAAACTTGGCACAAATACTGAATATGCCCAAATGAGAACACTGGTGGGGTTTGGGAACTGAACCAAACTTGGCACATTGAACTCCCAGTTCATTTACCTTGAGTTTGGGAGTTGTAGTTCACCAACTTCCAGTTGTAGTTCAAACTTGGCACGATCGTCAATATGCCCAGAGGCAGAAGAAAATGGGGGGGGGGGAGCGAGGCTTGGAAGCCAAGAAGGTGGAAGACGAGGGGGCGAAGTAAATTGAGGAAGCCGGAAAGGGAAGAGAAGCGACCCCCCCGTGCGCTCCAGCCCCACTCCAGCCTCGTCCCTGCTCCTGCTCTAGCCATGCCCCCTCTCCCTCCCTGAACTCCTCCCCCCTTCTCTCTTCCATTCATTCCTTCCTTTCCTTTTGGCAAGGGAGAAGGAAGGAAACGGAAAGGGGGAAAGACAGAGAGGGAGGGAGGGAAAAAAGGAAGGAAGAAGAGCAAATAGAAAGGAAAGGAAAGGCAGGCAAAAGGTGCTGAAGGAAGGAAGGAGAAAAAGAAATAAAAGTGAAAGAAGGCGCGAGGCCTGGGAAGGGAGAAGGAGGAGGAGGGGCCTTCCTTCTTCCTTCCTTCCTTCGGCACCTTTTGCCTGCCTTATCCTTTCTACTTGCTCTTCTTCCTTCTTTTCCTCTCCCTCTCTATCTTTCCCCCTTTCCGTTTCTTTCCTTCTCCTTGCCAAAGCCCAGAAGCTCCTGCAAGCAGCAGCAGGGATGGGTGCCGCCGCGCCGCCGTAGCTTCCGCTGGAGTCCCTTTTGCAGCCTCAGCCAGCGAGGAAAGGGAGCGTTGCCGCAAAGGAAACCAAAAGCAAGCGAGGGGCCCTCTTGAGCTCTGTAGGGACAGCGCACGCGCGCCCTCCTCCGCAAGATGCGCTGTGCCTACGGAACTCAAGAGAGCTCCGTAGGGACAGCGCATGCGCGCAGAGGGCGGCGCAGCAGCAGCACAGACGGCGACGCGGCGGCGGCCCACGATGGCGCCCCACCCCGCCGCGCCCAAGGTGGCGCTCTACGCGGTTGCGTAGGCTGCGTAATTGCTAAGACCGCCCCTGGTTGCGGCATTTGCTGCTCTAGGCCTTCCGGGTGTCCTTGCCTTCCTCTGGGATTATTATTACCTCAGGTCGGGCCTACTGAGGAGGAGGAGGAGGCCCAAGGGAGGCCTGAGGCCTGTGCTTAGGAGTCGGGGTCAGCCTGGGAATCAGCCCTGGGTTGCCTCCCCGGGAGTGGAGGGAGGGAGGCCCCCCTCGGGAAAGGCCCCCGGGCGCCAGAGGAAGGCCGCTCCCCTCATCCCCTTCCTCGGCCCCCTTCCAACCCCTCCCCTTGTTGCCTGCGGGTTCCCCGTGTGCCAGGCTGGGTCCACATCTGTGTCTGGTGGGTTTCGCAGTGGCCTCTGGGTGAGGGTGAAGACACCGCAGCTCCCACTCTCCCAGGACTACCCTCCCAACCCCACCTGGGCGCAAAGGGGGTCCTAAGGAGGGGGGGGTGTCCGTGTGCCAGGCTGGGTCCAGGCCCCTCACCAATGGGGATCCCCATGGGCTCTGGAAGAGGGAGGCAATTGGGAATCCCTCGCCCACAAACACACATAGATGCAGACAAACATATAGAGAGATAGTTGTGTGTGTGTCAAGGAAAATGGGGGCACTTGACGCCCCATGTTTTGAAATGTGCCTGTTTCAAAAGTGTGCTTTAAAAATGACAGTTGCTCTGGGAGTGAGGCTTGCGCTGTTAGTGTCCTTCCGGTGACTTTTCGTTCCAGGTCTTCCTTCTTTCTCCAAAGGGCCGAAGAGGGAGGGAGGGGCTGCTGGAGGGAGGGAGGGCCGGAGTGGGCCCAGGCCTGGACTCGCAGTGGATTGGGGGCTGTCATGAAACGCCAAGTGGTCATCACATGGGTCTGAGGCCTGTGGATGAAGGTTGCGATAGAGAGAAGCCTTGGCTGACTGGAGGGACCCGACCCCAGGTTGAGAAACACTGACCTAGGACCTTAAGATCTTCTGGGAGGCCCTGCTCTCAGTCCCGCCTTCTTCACAGATTCGGGTGTCAGGAGCGAGGGACAGGGCCTTCTCAGCGGTGGCCCCTCGGCTATGGAACGCCCTCCCTAGGGATATCAGGTCGGACCCCACCCTCCTAACATCTCACATATAAAGTTAAAACCTGGCTTTTTGAGCAAGCTTTCCCAAATGCAGTGTAGCAGACAAACTCTGATCTTCGGAACGACTGGACAGTGCGATTGGGTAACGATTTTAGTAATGAGACGCTGAAGATTTATACTTTTATCAGTTTTATTTAATTATATCTAATGTTACTTATGCTAAATGTTTAAATTGTTCTTATATTGTTGCAGGCAGCGAATTGTGCCTTTTGCAAACCGCCCTGAGTCGCCTTTGGACTGAGAAAGGCGATGTATAAAAATGTAATGTTCGTTTGTGGGATTAACATAACTCAAAAACCACTGGACGAATTGACACCAAATTTGGACACAATAAACCTCTCAGGCCCACAAGTGACCGTCACTCATAAAAACACTGAACAACACAGCAGAAGAGACTTAAAAAGCCAAAAAGAAATCCACATTACATCGCATGCACAAAACCACATATATACACAAATATACACACACATATACGCATTTATTTATTTATTTATTCAATCTTATATTCTGCCCTTCCCTGCCGGCTCAGGGCGGTTCACATACACATTAAAATGCACTGTAGGACAGTGGTACATCATAAAAACAACAAAGATAAAAGTTGCAGATAATGCAACAACAGTAATAGTAGACAGTTACAATATCCAGGGGCTTCAGTCAAAGGCCATTCTGAACAGTACAGTTTTGCAGGCCCTCCGGAATGGGATAAGCTCCGCCATGGCCCGGACATCGTCCGGCAATACATTCCAGAGCATTGGGGCAGCGACTGAAAAGGCTCGTTGCCTTGTGCTGGAGAGATGGCAGGAGCGGACAGATGGTACCGTTAAAAGGTTGCGCTCTTCCGAGCGCAGTGATCTCAGGGGAACGTATGGGGTGAGGCGGTCCCTCAGATACACCGGCCCCAGACCATGTAAGGCCTTGAAGGTCAAAGGTCGTCCCTGGACAGATAGGAGGCCAGTTGCCTAGCCTGTCGCAGATGGAAAAATGACGTTTTGCTGACGGCGGAGACCTGGGCCTCCATGGCCAGCAATGGGTCCAACTGAACCCCCAGGCTTTTGATCAAAGACGACGGGCTCAACTGCTCGCCATCCAGGGTAGGCAACCGGCACTCATCCAGCCCAGGGCAACCAGGCCACAGGATCTCCATCTTCGATGGATTCACCTTCAGCCGGCTGGAGCGCAGCCATCCAGTCACGGCTTCAAGGCATTGCTGGAAACAATCGGGTACAGAGTCCGGCCTGCCGTCCATTCTCAGCACGAGCTGGGTGTCATCCGCATACTGATAACACTCCAGACCAAAGTCACGCACCAGCTGGGCCAGCGGCCGCATGTAGATGTTGAACAATAAAGGGGAGAGGATGGCTCCCTGGGGGACCCCACAAGTTAATGGGAGTCTCCCAGAGACCTCCTCCCCCCTCTCCACACATTGTCCCCGGTCTTGGAGGAAGGAGGTTACCCATTTAAGGGCAATCCCCCCAACTCCCGTCGTAGCTAAACGGTGGGTCAGTAGTACATGGTCTACAGTGTCGAATGCTGCCGTCAGATCTATCATCACGAGCAGGGCAGACCCGCCATGGTCCAGCTGGCGGCGAAGTTGGTCTGTAATGGCGACAAGCACGGTCTCCCTCCCGTGCCCAATACGGAAGCCGAACTGGAAGGGATCAAGTCCAGCTGTGTCGTCTAAGAACCGCTGCAGCTGATCCGCTGATGCCCTCTCAATTACCCTGCCTAGAAATGGCAAGTTGGAAACCGGGCGGTAATTGGAGGGAGCCGAAGGATCTAGGTTCGGCTTCTTCAGCAGCGGTCTTACCAGTGCCTCTTTCAAACCCCCTGGGAACACTCCTTGCTCAAGGGAGCTGTTGATAATCTTCCCCAGGGGGTCTCGTAACCCCTCCCGGCAAGATCTAACAAGCCAAGAGGGGCACGGATCAAGGGAGCAGGTAGTTGGCCTAGCTGCAGCAAGTAGCTTATCGACAGCTGCTGTGTCCAGAAGGTGGAAACGGGTGAAGGCGGGCCCATCGAGTGGCGGCGGGGTCTCGAGTTCACTCACTGTATCAAATGTGGCTGGGATGTCCCGGCGGAGGTTCGAGATTTTGTCGGTAAAATAGTTCTGAAAAGCCTCAGCTGAAGGAGCCAAATCCCTATCGTTTAGGACAGTCGGAATATACACACACACAAAACACATATACACAGCAACGCGTGACAGGGGACAGCTAGTAATAAATAAATAAACAAACAAACAGTCTAGCTGACGTGCTCGAAGAAAGAGCTTCTCAGCTGAAGGAATCACGGGGGATCCAGCCTGGGTTGGGACTGGATGGGAGGCCAGGTGGCGCCAGGTGGGCCTGGAGGCCGGAGAAGCAGAGGCCCCAGTGGAAGGAAGGAGGCCCAGCATCACCTGGCTCTGCTTCTGTGTCTTTCTTTGTCGTGCAGCTAAAGTTCTTTTGTCCATTTTGTAATTTAATTATCTGGTGTTGGCTTCTTCTGTTGTTTCCCTAGTTTTGCGTATTCAGTTCTTGTTCCTTCAAAATGGGTGTTGGGACTGAATGGGAGCTCAATGGGAGGCCAGGTGAGGCCGGGAGGGAGAAGCAGAGGCTCCAGGGAAAGCCAGGAATGGGATGCGGCGGCAAAAAAAGCCAATGGGGTTTCGGCCTACATCAAGAGGAGCCGAGTGCCTCGGTCGAGGGAACTCATGCTCCCCATGCTCTCTTCCGCCTTGGTTAGGCCACGTTACCTGCGATATTGTGCCCAATTTAGAGCACCACAACTGAAGGAAGATGTTGACTCTCAGCGGGAATGCGTCCAGAGGAGGGCGACTGAAATGACCAAGGGTCTGGAGAACAAGACCCATGAGGAGCGGTTTAAAGAGCTGGGCATGTTTGGCCTGAAGGAGAAAGGGAGGCGCATGCAGCACCTCATGTTCAGGCGGGATCTCCTTTCTTGTCGTTTGAAGCCACTGTTCTGCATCCTGGTCTCCCGGGCAGCAGAAAACAAACATGCTCCCTCCTCCCTAGGACTTCCCCTCACATATTTATACATGGCTATCGTATTTCCTCTCAGCCTTTTCTTCTGCAGGCTAAACATGCCCAGCTCTTTATGCCGCTCCTCATAGGGCTTGTTCTCCAAACCCTTGACCATTTCAGGCCCCCTCCTCTGGACACATTTAAGTCTGTTGACATCTCCCTTCAATGGCGGCGCCCAGAACTGGACGCAGTATGATTCCAGGTGTGGTCGGATCAAGGCAGAGTAGTTGTTCAATGTTGTGTGTTCAGGCAAATTGCACACGGCTTTGAGGGCGATGAGGCAAGGCACCTCTTTTGTGAATGTGAAGCAAAGACTTTTTGTGTTATAGCAGCCGCTGCCTGATCAAGGATACTCCTTAAATGCATAAATAATGGCGGCAGAGAGAACTTCAGATTGAAAGCTTCATTGTATTTTAATTCCCATTAGAAATAAATCAGGGAAGTGGGCAGCCAGCCATGTTTCCTCACAAAGGGCAGAACGGCAGTTAGGACTCTTGGCCTCAGCAACCAGCCAGAGGCAGCAGCCAATCAGAACCCTGGGCCATGGCACACTCAGCCAATCGGCTGCTGACACATCTCTCTCTCTCTCTCTCTCTCTAGTCAGCCCACCATTTCAAATCCTCACACTCTGGGTCCAAACTCCCTCTCCTTCACCCTTCCTTGCCTGGCTGGGACAGAAGAGGAGAGTTGGCCCCTTTTGGCCTCTTCCTCCTCCTCTTTGCGGCCTGTCTCTCCTCCTCCTTCCTCTCCTCCTGGGGAGTCTTCTTCCCATTCCTTCTCCAAAGGGCCGAAGAGGGGCCGGAGCCCAAAACACCCGGAGGGAGGGCCGGAGTGGGCCCAGGCCTGTTCCACACACAGGTTGGCCTCCTCACACACCCGGAGACACACACACCGAACGAGAGGAAGGAGGGCAACCACTTTCTAAGCTCTTTTCCTTCCTTGAAAGGAGATGGAGCCTGGCCTTGAGCCACGTGCACCCTGGAGAAAAGGGGGCCTGGTGCACGTGGGATTGGGGGTCAGCACAACAGAGCATCTGGGGGGGGGGAGTCCTTCCTTGGGAGGAGGGAGAGGCAGGCAGAGAGGGGCCCATGGCTTTCCCCTGCCCACCCAATCACCTGCCTGCCTGCCCCCCCCCCCCTTGAGCTTTTAAATAATTCAGAGTTTTTGTTTGTCATCTGGATTTCTAAATATTTTACTTTAGTTGATTTCAAACTCTCTGGGTTCTTCTTCACAAGGAAGCCTAGGGATCAGGAGGCACCAGCTGGGTGAATCAGGGGGGGGGGGATGGGAGCTCAGTGGGAGGCCAGGTGGGCCTGGAGGCTGGAGAAGCAGAGGCCCCAGTGGAAGGAGGGCCCGGCATCACCTGGCTCTGAAATAAATAAATATATCAGGGGCTTGGTTTTTTACTCTCCACTAAAA
>JARBWK010001402.1:0-19311 GCA_030556195.1 Anolis apletophallus | reverse complement strand
TTGTTTCCCCTTCCCCTATCATGCCAAGCATAAATTTGCTTTTTCACTGCTGCAGCGCACTGGGTTGACATCTTCATTGAGCTGTCCACCAAACCCGAGATCCCTTTCTGGTTTGTCTCGGAGCTTTGACCCCATCAATTTGTAGGTGTAGTTGGGGTTCTTTGCCCCGATGTGCATGACTTTACACTTGTTTAGGTTAAAATGCATTTGCCACTTTGTTGCCCATTCACTCAATTTCGAGAGATCTTTCTGGAGCTCTTTACAATCAGTTTCATTTTTAACTACCCAGAACAATTTAGTGTAATCTGCAAACTTTGCTACCTCAGAATTCACTCCTACATCAAGGTCATTAATGAATAAATTAAAAGTAACGGACCCAAAACTGAACCTTTGGGGTACGCCACTTCTCACCTCTTTCCACCCAGAGAAATGTCCGTTTAATACCACCCTTTGTTTCCTACAGTTTTGCCAGGTTCCAATCCAGGACAAGACCTGTCCTCTGATTCCCATGGCGAAGAGCTTATTTAGGAACCTTTGGTGAGGACTTTGTCAAAAGCCTTTTGAAAGTCAAGGTAAACAATATCGACTGGGTCCCCTTTATCTATGTGTTTATTTACACCCTCAAAGAATTCTATCAAGTTAGTAGACATGATTTGCCTTTGCAGAAACCATGTTGATTTTCCTTCAGCAATGCCTGTTCTTCTATGTGCTTGGTAATTTTTTCTTTAATAATGGTTTCCATCACTTTGCCTGGAACTGAGGTTAGACTAACTGGCCTATAATTTCCTGGATCACCCCTGGATCCTTTCTTGAAGATCGGAGTTACATTTGCCTCCCTCCAGTCCTCGGGTACAGTGCCTGATCTAAGAGAAAGGTTATATATTTTGGCTAGAATTTCAGCAATTTCACACTTGAGTTCCTTAAGAACTCTGGGGTGGATGCCATCTGGCCCTGGTGATTTGTTGACATTTAGTTTAGTAAGGCATGTGAGAACATCTTCCTTGTTTATCTCTATCTGTTTTAATTCTTTAATTCCCTCCCTGAAAAAACTGACTCAGCTGCAGGCATATGTTGTCTGTCCTCCTGTGTGAAAACGGAGGCAAAGAAGTCATTTAGCCGCTCAGCAATCTCCTTGTCTTCACTTATTGTCCCTTTCTTACCATTTTCGTCAAGTGGCCCAACTGCTTTTCTAATTGAGTTTCTGCTTCTGATGTACTTAAAGAAGTTTTGCTATTTTTAAAAATATTCTTAGCTATATGTGCCTCAAAAACTCACTTGGCTTTCCCTGACGGTTTGCTTTGCATTTAGTTTGCCAGAGCTTGTGTTCCTTTCTGTTCTCCTCGGTAGGAAGAGCCTTCCATTTCTTAAATGAGTTTTCTTCTTTCCAATCACATCTTTTACTTCATTTGTAAGCCATACTGATGTCCTCTTGGACTTTCCCGGCCTCTTTCTTATTTTAGGAATGCATTTTAGTTCGGCTTGTTTTAAAGTATTTTTAAACAGTTTCCAAGCATTCTGGAGGGATTTGATTTTATTTACTTTTAGTTTGTTCTTTACTATTTTTCTCATTTTGGTGAAATTCCCTTTGTGAAAATTTAAGGTCTCTGTGTTAGTTTTCACTGACATGAGTGATGGTCACTTGTTGGCCTGAGAAGTGTCTTGTGTCCAAATTTGGTGTCAATTTGTCAAGTGGTTTTTGAGTTATGTTAATCCCACAAACAAACATTTTATTCATATATATTATATTATTAGTATAGTACAATATCAGTATTATATATTTCCATATTGTACTACATCATTATATTGTAATATTATCGGTAATATTACTTGTAATATAAAATATACAATCATAATATTATTAGTAGTAGTGGTATTATATATATGTGCTTAAGTCCGTTCAGCAGTTCACCTCCCTGGGAAGCATCATCTCTTCAGACGCCAAGATTGATAAAGAGATAGATCACAGATTAGCAAAAGCATAGAGTGCATTCGGAAGGCTTCACAAGAGAGTCTGGAGCAACAAGCACCTGAGGCAAAGTACCAAAATCAGTGTGTACAGAGCTATCATACTGTCTATTCTCCTCTATGGGTCTGAAACATGGGTCACCTATCGCCAACACCTACGACTCCTCGAACGCTTTCATCAGCGCTGTCTTCACACAATCCTAAATGTACACTGGACCGACTATGTGACTAATGTTGCTGTCCTTGAGCAAGCAGGGGTCACCAGCATTGAGGCCATGCTATTGAGAACACAGCTGCGCTGGGCAGGGCCTGTCTCTAGGATGGAGGACCACCACTTCCCAAAGATACCACTCTACGGGGAACTCGCCATGGGTCAGCGCAAGAGAGGCGCCCCCAAAAAGAGATATAAGGACTCCCTGAAACAACCTCTCAGGCTCGGCCAGATTGATCACCAACAATGGTCCACCCTGGCCTCACATCGGGAGGCATGGAGACGCACTCTCCACAATGCTGCGGCCTCTTTCGAGAAGACACACCGAATGAGCCTCGAAGAGAAACGACAACGCAGAAAGAACCGCAACTTGGAAACAACATCACCCAAGGAGACTTTCTGCTGTGCTTTCTGCAACTGAACTTGCCTATCTCAGATTGGCCTTTTTAGTCATCAATGCACTTGTAAACAGTGTGGGATGAGTCCTTCCTAAAGATCTTCGTTCACGAAGTAATGCCGAGAGAGATATTTATATACCATTCATCTCAGCCCACAGGCGACTTGGGGCGGTTTACAGTCGGTACCAAGACCATACAGTACAATTAAAAACATTAAAATAATATAAACCATAGCAAAATCAATAAAAAAAACATGTCATTAGTGTCTCCTTGCCAAAAACATTGACCAATCACATTGTCTACTGTCACTGGGTAACATTTTTAGCAGGATGACACCAATGATTCTATGTTTTAACAGTTTTTATATAAGTTTTATATTGTAATGCCTCTTTTAATGGCCCTTTTATGAATGCCTGGCACTGAATTGTACCAATCTGTAACCCGCCTTGAGTTGCAATATGGCTGAGAAAGGCAGGCCATACATATAGTAAATATATAAATAAATATTACAATTATATTTCAATCCTTATTCTAGAAGTCTTTTCCTCCTGTCTTATGTCCCTTAGCGATACTTTAAGAACCCATAGAAAGAGGAGAGACTGGGCATCCCTGCCGAGTCCCGATTTGAATTTCACTTGGCTTGGTTAGTTTTCCATTTATATGTAATCACTTGTGTCGTCTGCCTAGTACAGTGGTTCCCACTCTTTTGAAATATATAGTTAACCTGTGGCCCTGAGCCTCCTTCCTTTTTATTAGTTTATTTCCGCTTCTTCAATTGTTCCCTGTCGCTGACCATCCTTGCCCCCTTGGATGGACCACATCAGATCTAGGTTATTCTTTTTTTTTTAAATAGTTTTTATTGATTTCCATTCTTAAAAGATAACATACAAAGATGGGTAGAACATTTCCACCCGCAAAAACGTACAATCTAAAAGTAACTCTAGGGTCCCGGGGACAGAAATTTGAACGGGGAAACACAGAGGGGGGGGGGAGTTGGGTAAGTAGGAGAGGGGGAAAGGGTATAGGGGTGAAAAAGTAAAGAGTGCACAAAGTACAACAGAGTGGATAGGGCACAGCCTTAAACTTCCTGTTGTTACCCGCAAAATTGTTATTCTTCCAATCTTCATAACTTCCCAAAAGCCTATAGTAAAATAAAATAACACAAGAGGTGGCATAAATAAAATTTTCTCTCTCTGATATCTTTCTACTTATTCAATCTATCTTTTTACATATCCATTAATCTCTTACATCTATAATAATATTGTATTCCTTACTACAGTAATTGATGAACTGTTTGTATTTATCCTCATAGCAACTTTCTTTTGTTATATTTCCTCTTATCCTTTCTGTTAACCTCTCCATTTGTATATTGTCTATAACCTTCAATACCCATTCGTCCGTGCTCGGGCACTTATCGGATTTCCAGTACCTTGAATAGACCATCCTAGCTGCTGTTATTAGGAGGAATAATTTTTTTTCCTTTTTGTCAAATTCTGTTTCCGTGATTCCCTATAAAATGAGGTCGGGTTTCATTATTATATTTTTCGCAAATATCTTTTCTATTTCATTGTGGATCTCTAGCCAAAATTTCCTTGCTTTCTTGCAAAGCCACCACATATGGAACCACGTTCCGTTTGTGTCTTTGCAATGCCAGCAATTCGGGCTAGCGTTCTTATAAATTTTGGCTATTTTCTCGGGTGCTAAATGCCATCTGTATATTAGCTTAACCCAGTTTTCTTTGTAGTTTTGGCTGCAAGAGATATTAACGTTATTTTTCCAAATTGATTTCCAAATCTCTGGTTTTATTTTATAGCCTATATTCCTTGCCCATTTTCTCTCGTAGTCTTTTTGGTGTTTTTCTTCCTTATCTGAGCTTTGGAGTGCTTTATAAAGCTTACCTACCAGCTTTTCCCCTTTATTTATTAAAAGTTCCTCGATCTCATTATATTGATATTCGAAACCAACTTTTTTTATCTTCTTTGTAGATGTCGATTAATTGTCTATATGGAAACCAATTAATATTTTTATTTTCCTCCAATAATTTCTGTCTTGATTTCAAACTATATTCTACCCCATCCCATTGTAGCAGATCTTTGTACGTCAACCATTTCTGGTCCTCGAGTTGTCTTAATCGAAAAGCTTCTAATGGGGAAAGCCAAAATGGAGTCTTTAAATTTATCTTTTTATAGTATTTATTCCACACTTTGATAAGCGAGTTCCTAATATAGTGGTTCTTGAAACCTGAGTCTACTTTAGATTTTCCATAGCCCAGATAGGCGTGTAGGCCGAACTTAAGATCCGAGCCCTCCAAATTTAGCAATCTAACCTCCTCTAGTTTGCACCAATCTTTTATCCAAGATAGACAATTAGCCTCATAGTAGAGTTTAAAATTTGGAACCCCCAGGCCTCCTTTATCTTTGGGTTCTTGGATGTATTTTAGTCTAACTCTGGGCTTTTTGCCCCCCCATATAAATTTAGATATTGTTTTATTCCATGTGTCTATTTGAGATTCTTTTTTAATAATTGGTAGTGTACTAAATAAAAAGTTAATTTTCGGGAGGATCGTCATCTTTATGGCTGCAATTTTGCCTAGAGTGATAGGTTTAATTTATTCCAATTTTCTAATAATTTCTCTATCTCCTTCCAATATACCTCATAGTTATTTTTATATAACTGGGAGTTTTTCTGGGTTAGATGGACACCCAAGTATTTAACTTTGCTAACAATTTTTATACCAGAAAGGGTTTGTAATTCTTGCTTTTCTTTTTCATCCATATTTTTAACTAGAATTTGTGATTTTTCTTTATTAATTTTGAACCCCGCACATTTACCAAATTTCTCCACCCTATTTATCCAGCTTCTAATTGAGGTTTGTGGCTCTTCCATGATTTGGACTAAATCGTCTGCAAAGGCTTGTATTTTGATTGTTTCTTTTTTAATTTGTAAACCCTTAATTTCCTCGTCTGCTCTAATTTCATTTAATAATAATTCCAAACCTAATATAAACAATAGGGGGGACATTGGGCAGCCTTGCCTAACACCTTTCTGAATTTGGATTTTTTCAGTTTTTTTGTTGTTGACGATAATTTGTGCTGTCTGGTCTGAATATATCGCAGAAAAGATATTTTGCATATGATGTCCTATATCTAATTCCTTGATTAACATTTCTAAGAAATACCAATTTATCTTATCGAAAGCCTTCTCGGCGTCTGTAAATATAAAAGCTACTTTTTTGTTTATCTTTCTATCGTAATATTCTATGGAGTCTAATAATATTCTAATATTTGTGTGCAGATGTCTTCCTGGAAGGAAGCCGTTCTGGTCCCCCTTGATCCAGTTGTTCAGGAATACTTTTAATCTATTTGATATAATTGATGTAAATAATTTATAGTCGCTGTTTAATAGCGATATTGGTCGGTAGCTTGCTGGATCAAGGGGGTCCTTTCCCGGCTTCTCTATAAGGGTAATATTAGATTCCCTCCAAGATGGAGGGATCTTCGCACTACTTAGAATATCATTAAAAAGTTTATATAGCATGTCTAATATCTCTTCTTGATATAATTTATAATATTCGGCTGGGTAGCCGTCTGGTCCAGCAGCTTTCCCAATTTTTGCTTTTTTGATAGCCATTCCGATCTCCTCTTTAGTTATACTTTTATTCAGCTGTTCTCTCTCTTCTTCTGAAATTTTTCCTAGCTTGCTATTTGCTATATATTCCTCCACTTCGGCATGGTTTATATTATCTTTTTCATATAATACTGAAAATAATTCTTCAATCACTTTTCTTATATCTTCTTCCTTGATGTAGTTTTTTTTCTCCTATTTTTAACCCTGAAATTATATTTTTCTTCCTTTTCTCTTTTAATTGCCAGGCAAGGAGTTTCCCTGATTTATTTGCCGATTCAAAGTATTTTTGCTTCACATATTTCAGATTTCTCTCTATTTTTTCCATCTCATAAACCTCTAGTTGTTTATTATACAGATCTACTTCTCTTTTCTTATTTTTATTATTAGGCTCTTTCTTTAGAATTTTTTCTGCCTCTACTATTTTCTGCATGAGAAACTAGAGCTGATGGGGTCTGTCCAATGCAATTTCCTAAATCAGAACCCCAATAACCAAACCCAATCTAATGTTAACCCAGAAGTGATTCGTAACCTTTTTGGTGCTAAGGTTGGAGAGGGGTCTCTGGTCAAAAGCAGCTTGGGAACCACTGGCCTTGTGCATTGATTCCCAATCTTGTTTTGACCAGGGAACACTCTCCAACATTAGTACCAAAGGGGTTATGAATTATTATTATTATTACTATTATTATTAAACAAAATCAATACCTCATGTAAGAACATATTAAACAATTGAGAGAATCAGGTGTTGAATAATTTAAAAGTGACAGCAACCTGAAAGACGTGGGAGACTGGAATCGCATCAACATCTGCACTAGGTGGGCTTTGGAGGGGAGGGCATCATGTAATGGGGGAGACTGCAGAAGGGAAGGCCCTCTTCCTCATCCTCACGCTGCAGAGTGTGGCTCCCTTTGGCTGGCGCTGAGGAAAGAGCACCCCAAGGAGAGAAAAGAGTGTGCCCCCAGATATCCCAGGCTGCTCACAGATGCTACCGGGACTGTGGTGCAGCTGCGTTAAAGATCACTACGGACCGAAAGGTCATGAGTTCAAATCCAGCCCGGGTCGGAGTGAGCCTCCAGCCAATTGTGTAGCTTGTTGTCGACCTTTGCAACCCAAAAGACAGTTGGATCTGTCAAGTAGGAAATTTGGGTACCACCTATGTGTGGAGAGGCTAATTTAACAAAATTTAGGAGGCCATAAAAATTTCCAGCAAAAGCATGCGGGGAATGTGGAAAGTACTTCATCAGTGTTGCAGATGGACAGTGAAGCGACAGCTGCCCTTATGGCCAGAAAGAGTTGGAATGTCAAATAGCCTCTGACTGTCTGTCTATATTTTATTTATTTATTTATTGTGTGTCCTGCAGGCTCGGGCATAACAATAATATAGATATGTCTATATGTGTTGTGTGTCTATGGCATTGAATGTTTGCCTGGTGTGTGTACATTGTAATCCGCCCTGAGTCCCCTGTGGTGGGGTGAGGAGAAGGGCGGAATAAATTAATAAATAAAATACTCCTATGTGTTTTTCTTCAGGTGGCAACGTTCAGGTGGAAACATTCCCCCCTCCCTCCCTCCAACAGAGAAGAGTTCTTTCTCTCTCTCTCTCCCTCCCACCCGGGACATCATCCTCCCAGAGGCACATCCACCCCACGGGCCTAGTTTCCAAGAGGCCTCCCAACAACCCCTGAGGAGGCCTTTAGCCACAGGTGGGGGCGAAAGGCCAGGAGAGAGTGCTGCTTCTGGGACAGGGCCTGGCAGCCCAGGACACAAACCCACAGCAAGGCAATGGTGTTGATTCCTTGCCCACCACCCCCTCCTCCTCCTCAGGGCAGGGGGCCACCTTGCCAGGCACCCATCATCCCCCCAAAACACTCCTGGAAACACAGGCAGGAAGGCCTACTACCTCTACCCAAGGCGCCTGGAGACACACACAAGGCCAGGCCCAGCGCCAGGCGGGAGCCCCACCCTCCTGGCCCCAAGTGCCCGGGTGACGTGGAAGGGCCTGAGGGAGGAGAGGCGGGGAGGGAGAGGCCCTGGCTGGGAGCTGGCCTGGCCAGGGAGAGAGGGAGAGCCTGGGGGGTCCGGCTGAGGGAAGGAGGAGGAGGAGAAGCCCTGGCCTGGGTCCCCCAAAGGAGGAGGAGGAGGCCCCGAGGAGAGGGAGGCCTGCGGGGGAAGGAAGGAAGCTCACCTCCGGCTTCCAGAGAGAGAGAGAGGCGCGCAGGAAGCTCTTCCTTCCTCCAGGGACCCACCAGAGAGACAGAGAGGGGGAGGCAGGGGGACAACTAGGCCGCAGCACCCAGACGCTGGCGCCCCTCCTCCGGAAGTGAGCTCAGGGGGAAGCGCGTCGCTGTAGACTCCCCCAGCCAGCACTTCCTCCTGCCTCTCTGGGAAGCGGAGGCCTCCCCCACTCGCTCTGCTTCCTCCTGGCAGGCGGCCCAAGGGAGGCGGGGCTTGGCCTTAAAGGGACAGGACCGCGGCTGGAGAGGGAGAGATGGAAGGCTCCTTAGGGCTCCCCCTCCCTCTCTCCTTAAAGCGGTGGCAGGTCATCAATGCACATTTCCCTTGTTTCCTTCTCAATCCTTGTCTACATGGATGAACACAAGCCCATGAGGAAGAAAGCCTTTCATTGCAAGGACTGGGGAGACCCATTTGCCTCAAACTACAACTCCCAGGCTCCTCCAACCCTCCCCCCAGGACTTGGGGTTGATGGGAGTTGTAGTCCCAGAGAGGCATTCCCTCCACTCTCTGGAGCAGGGATCATTCCCAGGCTCTCTCCCTCCAGGATTTCCTGGACTCCAACACCCAGGAGCCTCGGCTGCCTTGGCCCAAGGTCAGGGATTCTGGGACATGGAGTCCCCGGGAGGTGGGAGGCCAGGGCTTGGGAAGGGGGCTCCTGGGGAGGGACAAGGCTGCTTCCAGGGCTCCACAGCTCTCTCTCTGATTCTTATCTCTATTGACTCTATTTCCTTTAAATGCTTTTCTATACTTCATCCATTCCGTTAATGCGTCCATCTCGACTGATTCATGACTCCAGTTACATCTTGCTTAGACTACTGCAACGCTCTCTACGTGGGGCTGCCTTTGAAGATAGTTTGGAAGCTTCAATTGGGTCAGAGGTCGCCAGCCAGGTTGATTAATGGACCGCCGTGAAGGGAGAGAACCTCTCCATGTTACGGCAGCTCCACTGGCTGCTGGTCCGCTTCTGGGCTAAATGCAAAGTGCTGGTGGTTACCTATAAAGCCCTGGACGGTTCAAGCTCAGACTGTTGAGGAACCACATCTCCGTAGAGAAACCAGCACGAGCGCTGCAGTCTGTGGAGGAGGCCCTCCTCTCGTTCCCACCCCGGTTCCAAGCGAGGCTGGTGGGGACGAGATGGGGGGCATCTCTGTGATTGCCCCCTGCCTCTGGAACTCCCTCCCTAAAATACTAAAAATGGCCCCATTTATGCACTTTAGCTTATGGAGAGGAAAGAGTGTGGCTTCTCTGACCCAGGGTTGCAAGCTTCAGGGAAGCCACACTCTTTCCGCCTCCACAGTAATGATGTCATCAGAGTTGGACAGTCTTCTCTTGAATTTATTTATTTACTAGCTGAGGACCCGGCGGTGCCCGGGTTATTTGAGGAAGGCATTGTGTGCCAAGGTTGGTTCCTATTAGATGTTTATGTGGCTTGCAGTGGTCTCAGGAACTTAGTGAAGGTACTGCAAGTCCCATTGGCCATGGTGCATCCCCCTCCAAACAGCACCAGGATGTAGAGTGGGTCATGGGGGCTGTGTGTGTCACATTTTGTCTTGATCATTCTCTGGATGAGGGTTGCAGTGGTCTCTGGAAGTGAGTGAAGGTACTGGAAGTCCCAGGTGAAGGTACTGCAAATCCCATCATTCGTGGCCCATCCTGCCCTAAATCACACCAGATTGTGTAGTGGGCCTGTGGGCCCGTTTGCCATGTTTGGTCCTGATCCGTCATTGATGTGGGCCGCAGTGGCTGACTGCCTCAGGCCTTTTGCTTTCCCTCTGAGTCACCTTAGAAGTGTATTGGGTGAAGGTACTGAACATTC
Source organism: Anolis apletophallus (assembly GCA_030556195.1). NCBI lineage: Eukaryota > Metazoa > Chordata > Lepidosauria > Squamata > Anolidae > Anolis > Anolis apletophallus. The sequence goes on along the minus strand of JARBWK010001402.1, from coordinate 9,062 downwards.
CATTTCCAACAGAAAAAACTGCCAACTGGCTAACTTCAACTCCAGCCATTTATGCCTCCTCAGGCCCTTCCCTTCCCTCTCTGTGCTGCCTTGGGTGTTGGAATGTTGGGAGGCTGGCCAGTCACAGCCATTTATGCAAATAATCCCACAGTTGCAGCCAATTGAAACGCTGGCACATATTCCTCCCGTCGCACCGTCCACCGCCCGCAAACACTGAGTATTATTATATACATAGATTTATTTAAAACTTTTGTACCCCGGCCTTCTCACCTCTATCGAGGGACTCAGGCCGGCATAACAGCAAAAAATCCATGCTATACAATTTAAAAACAACTACAACAACATATTAAAATACATAAAAACCCAGCATAAAACCACATCGCCATTAAAACAATTCCACTCAATCTGTAAACGTGGTCATACATTCAGACAATAGCCAATCTCAGCCTATTCTGGGAAGGCTTGGTTCCACATCCAGGTCTTCACCAGCCTCCTAAAGGACAACAGAGAGGGGGCAGATCTAGCATCACTTGGGAGAGAGTTCCACAGCCGAGGGGCGACCACAGAGAAGGCCCTGTCTCTCGTCCCCACCAGCCACGCTTGCGGCCGGGCGGAACCGAGAGCAGGGCCTCTCTGGAGGATCTTAATGTTCTTGATGGTTCGTAGGGGAGAATCCGTTCGGACAGGTAAACTGGGCCAGAACCGTATAGGGTTTTGTAGGTTAAAATTACAGTCTTATGTAAATATTCAAAAGCATTTAACCTACTGATGCCTCAATTCATCAATAGGTAGCACTGCAGCGGAAAGGTAAGGGTGCTCCATGCAGTCATGCCGGCCACATGACCTTGGAGGTGTCTATGGACAATGCTGGCCCTTCGGCTTAGAAACCAAGATGAGCACCAACCATCAGAGTCGGACACGACTGGACTTAATTTCAGGGGAAAACCTTTACCTTTACCTTAATCATTCATACTTTCTCCCAGTCAGGGACTCCCGGTTTCCAGGAGATAAAATAGATACAGCTGGGGTTTTTTTACATTATGCAAAAGTTTAAAATATAACTAGACTAAAATAAAATACAGACCATTGGAAGGAAGAACGGCAAATATAGAAAACACAGAACATGGAAGGTCTTTTTTCCTGTCCAATCCCCCGCCCCAAAGGCCCGAGGAAACAAAAGGATCTTCACTTGTCTACAAACAGATAGGAAATTTTAGTTGCCCACTCTTTGTCCACAAGAGGGATATTGTCTGCTCATCTGTCCATCTCATTGAAATGCAATCTATTACGTATTGTACTTTTGCATAATGTCAGGAGACAGATTTCCACCTTTTATGAGCAACACTTGATGTTGAATGGTCTACTCTAAGTCAAAAATGTAGCTGATGAACAAGCATTTCACAATTAATATTTTCCGACTTTGATAGTTTCTTCTTTTAAAAAAAATCTCTGTCATTTATTTCCATGGGGAATTATATACAGTGAAGTTTTCAATGTGAAGTTGTGTCTGGTGCTATTATTTATTTAATATGACACAGTTTGCTCACAAAGTAGTATTCTTGATCACAAAGCAACTGCTACAAAACAAAAAGGCTTTGTTTAACATTCATAAAATAGGTGCATTGCCTCATTGCCCTCAAAGCCATATTCGGTTTGACTGAAAACATAACATTTCATAACTATTCTCTTTTTATATGCCAAAAACAGTTACGCCGCAGAAGAGATGCAAGAGTGCAATCTGGGAAACCAGCTTGAAAGCATCTGGATCAGAATCAATGGAACCGGTGACTAAAACAATCAAGGGTCTGGAAAACAAGCCCTGTGAGACGCAGCTTCAAGAGCTGGGCATGTTTAGCCTGCAGAAGCGAAGGCCGAGAGGAGATACGATGAAAACCACATATAAATAATATGTGAGGGGAAGTCCTAGGGAGGAGGGAGCAAGCTTGTTTCCTGCTGCCCTGGAGACTAGGATGCTTAACAATGGCTTCAAACGACAGGACAGAAAATTCCATCTGAACACAAGAAAGAACTTCCTCACTGTGTGTGTGAGAGAGAGAGAGAGCTGTTCAGCAGTGGAACTCTTTGCATGCCTCCCTCCCCCCTTTTATCCCCCTTTCCTCTTCTCTCAACGGGCACGCAAACCTCTCTGCTCTCCGCACAGCAATCCAGCAGAGAGGGTGCATGCATGGCAAGATAAGGGGAGGCATGGGCCACAAAAAAGAGGTTGTGCACGCGCCTCCCTTTCTCTTCCTCTCGCCGTGCACGCACCCTCTCTGTTCTCTGCACAGCAACCCTGCTGGAGGGTGCATGCACGGCGATAGGAGGGGGAAGGAGGTGTGCTTCTCCCTCCCTGTTATTGCCGCATGCACGCATGCCTCCCTTTCTCCTTCTTTTGCCGCAGGCACTGTAACCTTTCTAAGGCGGCTTTTATACTACGTGGGGGTGAGATGGGAAATACATATCAAAGGAGCAGCAGAGTTCGTAATTGCCTGGAAAGGCACCTGGTGTGCGGCAAGAAGTGAGGGTCCTGGCGGAAAGGCATGGGGATAAAAGGAGGGCTTTTTTCAGCCCCACACCATCCCGCCAGGACCCTCACCTGAGCATAAGCCGAGGGGAGCTTTTTCACCCTAAAAAAGGGCTGAAACACTCAGCTTATACTCAAGTATATGTGGTATGTTTTTTTAAAAAATAAGTGGCATAAGAATCGTATTTAACCCTCTGGAGGATTGTCACAAAGAGCCGGCTTTCTGCTGCTCCAAGAACAGGACCCCACCTTAGGGATTTAATGACAAGAAGGGGGACTCTACCAAATCTTAGGCAGAACTTCTCAAAGGGTTCTGTTTAAATCAGACATTTACTGCAACGGCAGTACCCTAAGAGCTGTTAGGAATATCCCACTTTGTGTCCCTCGACTGTAGAGGATTCTGCGCCCTTTATTTTCTTCTAAAAATTGAACACACGCTGCCACCAAATATAAAACTCTTCCACAAGCTGCCTCCTGAGATGTGTAGTTTGTATGAGAGGCATTCAGAGACTTTTGTTTGGTATGAACAAAGAAAGATGTTTATTTATTCTGAACAGGCACAAAAGCTTAATGGTTTCGGTAATACTTGTACAAAGCGTTATGGTTTCAGAAGTAGTTCAGTGCTTGAGTTACAGGTTCCAGTCAAAACCTTCAAAACTCTATTAAACAGTTCCTTCAAATACAAACAGCCCGAACTCCAGGGTCTATTAAAACTAATAGTTCCCAAGAAGCAGGACAATCGCATGCAAGCCCTCCCCGACAGATGGCCATCCAGCGTCTGATTAAAAACCTCCATAGAAGGAGCCTCCACCACATTTTGGGGCAGAGAGTTCCACTGCTGAAGAGCTCTCATGGTCAGAAATAATTTCCTCATGTTCAGGTGGAATCACCTTTCATGTAGTTTGAAGCCATTGTTTCATTGCGTCCTAGTCTCCAGGAAAGCAGAAAACAAGCTTGCTCCCTCCTCCCTCTCACGTATTTATACATGGCTATCATGTCTCCTCTCAGTCCCCTCTTCTGCAGGCTAAACATGCCCAGCTCTTTAAGCCGCTCCTCATAGGGCTTGTTCTCCAGACCCTTGACCATTTCAGTCCCATTTCAGACAGGAGCCCCTCCCCCCAGCACCCTCTGCTGCTCTGGGACCAGAGTGAAGAGAGGGGCCAGGAAGACCGTGCCACCTTGTCTCCTGCACTCTGCTAGAAATATAATATAATATATTGTGTACACATACAATATAGATAATATTATAATGTGATACAATATAATACTAATAATACCATATTTTAATTATATATTTTATATTATGTGTAATATTACTAATATTAACAATAGTCTGAGGCAGATCCTGGAACGACGAGGATGTCCCCCCACATTTCTCAAAATGATTATCCTGTTACATGAGGGCCAGCGCGGTCAAGTCACGTTTTGTGCATGCGTTGTATTTATTTTTTTACTTTTAAAATCTTTTTTGCTGTGTTGTTCAGTGTTTTTATGAGTGACGGTCACTTGTAGGCCGGAGAGGTGTCTTGTGTCCAAATTTGGTGTCAATTCATCCAGTGGTTTTTGAGTTATGTTAATCCCACCAACGAACATTAAATTTTAATTTAAATAGATTTATTAACCATATTTATATACCGCCTTTCTCGGCCCGAAGGCGACTCAGGGCGGTTTGCAAAGGCACAATTCGATGCGTGCAACAACACAAAAACAATTAAAAACATTTAGCATAAATAACATTAGATAAAATTAAAAAACACCGATAAAAGTATAAATCCTCAGCGTCTCATTACTAAAATTGTTACCCAATCGCACTGTCTGGTCGTTCCGAAGATCGAGTTTGTCTGCTACACTTCATTTGGGAAAGCTTGCTCAAAAAGCCAGGTTTTAACTTTTTTTTGCGGGATGTTAGGAGGGTGGGGCCGATCTGATATCCCTAGGGAGGGCGTTTCATAGCCGAGGGGCCACCGTTGAGAAGGCCCTGTCCCTCGCTCTCACCAACCGAATCTGTGAAGAAGGCGGGACTGAGAGCAGGGCCTCCCCAGAAGATCTTAAGGTGTTTCTCAACCTGGGGGTCGGGACCTGGGGGGGGGGTCACAAGGGGATTTAAGAGGGGTCGCCAAATATCATCAGAAAACACATAGGAACCCTTTTGGTAGATAAAGCTGAAGATCTCTCTGCCTGTCCTTCTCTTCCTTTTTGGTGTTGGTGAACTACAACTCCCGAATTCAAAAACAGCCACCCTCCCCCTCAACCCACACAGGAGAGAAGCCATACCAATGCCAGGAGTGTGGGAAATGTTTTGCTCAGAGTTCACATTTGGTGAGCCACAAAAGACTCCACACAGGAGAGAAGCCATACCAATGCCAGGAGTGTGGGAAATGTTTTGCTGACAAATCAGACTTGGTGAGGCACAAAAGACTCCACACAGGAGAGAAGCCATACCAATGCCAGGAGTGTGGGAAATGTTTTGCTCAGCGTTCACATTTGGTGAGCCACAAAAGACTCCACACAGGAGAGAAGCCATACCAATGCCAGGAGTGTGGGAAATGTTTTGCTGACAATTCAGACTTGGTGAGGCACAAAAGACTCCACACAGGAGAGAAGCCATACCAATGCCAGGAGTGTGGGAAATGTTTTGCTCAGAGTTCAGCCTTGGTGAGCCACAAAAGACTCCACACAGGAGAGAAGCCATACCAATGCCAGGAGTGTGGGAAATGTTTTGCTGACAGTTCAGCCTTGGTGAGCCACAAAAAACTCCACACAGGAGAGAAGCCATACCAATGCCAGGAGTGTGGGAAATGTTTTGCTGACAGTTCAGCCTTGGTGAGGCACAAAAGACTCCACACAGGAGAGAAGCCATACCAATGCCAGGAGTGTGGGAAATGTTTTGCTCAGAGTTCACATTTGGTGAACCACAAGACTCACACAGGAGAGAAGCCATACCAATGCCAGGAGTGTGGGAAATGTTTTGCTGACAATTCAGCCTTGGTGAGCCACAAAAGACTCCACACAGGAGAGAAGCCATACCAATGCCAGGAGTGTGGGAAATGTTTTGCTGACAATTCAGCCTTGGTGAGCCACAAAAGACTCCACACAGGAGAGAAGCCATACCAATGCCAGGAGTGTGGGAAATGTTTTGCTCAGAGTTCAGCATTGGTGAGCCACAAAAGACTCCACACAGGAGAGAAGCCATACCAATGCCAGGAGTGTGGGAAATGTTTTGCTGACAGTTCAGCCTTGGTGAGCCACAAAAGACTCCACACAGGAGAGAAGCCATACCAATGCCAGGAGTGTGGGAAATGTTTTGCTCAGAGTTCAGCCTTGGTGAGCCACAAAAGACTCCACACAGGAGAGAAGCCACACAAATGCATGGATTGTGGGAAATGTTTTACTCGCAGTTCATCCCTTAGGAAACACCACAAAATTCACACAGGTTAAAAAAGAAACAAATGTGAGGCATATGGGAAATGTGTTTATCGGGGTTCATACTTTTTGAACCATCAGAGGGAACATACAGGAGAGAAATCATCCAAAGTCCTGGGACAAAACTAATAAAATGTGTTGCAACAGGAAAATGGCAGGTTCTGGACATTCTGGTGCAGGAGACTAAACTTTCCACGTTTCCCGATGAAGACGTGTGGTTCCCTTGGCTTTAAGTTGGGTTTGGCTTGACTTTCAACTGATCTATTAACTTTCTTTGTGGTTTTGAACCCTTGTTCAATTTTTGTTTTGTTTTGTTCATGTTTGTTTTGCTTGTGTTATATAATAGTTACTTCAAGGAGGAACTATTGGTTAGAACAGACCCTGGAGTTTGGGCTGTTTGTATTGAAGGAACTGTTTAGTGGAATACTAAAAGTTTCTCAGGTTTTGACTGGAACCTGTAACTCAAGCACTGAACTACTTCTGAAACCATAACGCTTTGTACAAGTATTACCGAAACCATTAAGCTTTTGTGCCTGTTCAGAATAAATAAATAAACATCTTTCTTTGTTCATACCAAACAAAAGTCTCTGAATGCCTCTCATACAAACTACACATCTCAGGAGGCAGCTTGTGGAAGAGTTTTCTATTTGTTGGCGGCGTGTGTTCAATTTTTTGAAGAAAATAAAGGGCGGAGAATCCTCTACAGTCGAGGGACACAAAGTGGGATATTCCTCACAGCTCTTAGGGTACTGCCGTTGCAGTAAATATCTGATTTCAAACAGAACCCTTTGAGAAGTTCTGCCTAAGATTTGGTAGAGTCCCCCTTCTTGTCCTTTAAATCCCTAAGGTGGGGTCCTGTTCTTGGAGCAGCAGAAAGCCGGCTCTTTGTGACAATCCTTCAGAGGGTTAAATACGATTGTCATGCCACCTTTAAAAAAATCATATTGTATATACTCAAGTATAAGCCAAGTGTTTCAGTCCTTTTTTAATGGTAAAAATGCTCCCGTCGGCTTATGCTCAGGTGAGGGTCCTGGCGGGAAGGCGTGGGGCTGAAAAAAGCCCTCCTTTAATTCCCTGTCTTTACGCCAGGACCTTCACCTCTTGCCGCACGCTGGGTGCCTTTCCAGACACTTACTAACTCTGCTGCTCCTTTAATATGTATTTCTCATGTCACCCCCACATAGGATAAAAGGCGCCTTGGAAAAGTTACCGTGCGTGTGGCAAAAGAAGGAGAAAGGGAGGTGTGCATGCACATGGCAATAACAGGGAGGGAGGAGCACACCTCCTTCCCCTACTATCGCCGTGCATGCGCCCTCCAGCAGGGTTGCTGTGCAGAGAAGAGAGGGTGCGTGCATGACGTGTAGAAGAGAAAGGGAGGCGCGTGCACTGCCTCTTTGGGCGGCACATGCCTCCCCCTTCACTTGCCATGCACGCGCTCTCTGCTCTCCACACAGCAATCCAACTGGGTTGCTGTGTAGAGAGCAGAGAGGTTAGCGAAAGGAAGAGAAAGGGAGGTTCCTGTGCAGCCTCTTTGTGCGGAGAGCCGTCCGTCTCGGGAGCGGAGCGCGACTGGAAGGGGGCCGCCTCTTGCCTGTACGTTCGCGGGGTGCCCGGCACACGCCTCCCCCTTTCTCTTGCCATCCATGCACCCTCTCTACTCTCCACAGCCATATCTATTTTATCTCCTGTAACCCTGGTGTCCCTGACTGGGAGAAGGTATGAACGGCTTCATGTAGATGTTTAACAACATGAGAGACAGTACTGATCCCTGCGGGACCCACAGGACAATGGCTGCGAGGCCAAGCAAGCGTCCGACAACAACACCTTCTGAGATCGGTCCTCTAAAAAGGAGCAGAGCCAGGGCAGGACAGAGCCCCCAAGACCCCTTCCCCCCAGGCGTCCCAGAAGGATATAGTGCTCTGCAATGTTTAAGGCTCCTGAAAGGTCGGGTGTTTTTTTTTGTTTTTTTTTTTACATAGAAAGTGGGTGAACAATGTGGTTAAGAAAAGTATGAAAAACGGAAGAGAATGAGAGAGGGGGGAAAGGGCACAGCAATAAAAACAGGACACAAAAAGAAAAGAAAAAGTGTTTAAGGCTGTCCTTCCAGGTCTCTTCTGTCTGGTGTATCTTCTTATATTGAGTGTATATTTTGTTCTCGTAGTGTTGGTTTCTCTTTGGTTCCGATTTCTGCCTTTCTTTTAGGTCATTTTAACATATTTTCACATTTTCATTTTAGGGGTTAGGGTTAGGGGGGCTGCTAAGGCCCAAAACACCTGGAGGGAGGGAGGGAGTAAGGGCCGGAGTGGGCCCAGGCCTGGACTCGCTGTGGATTGGGGGCTGTCATGAAACGCCTAGTGGTCATCACGTGGGTCTGAGGCCTGTGGATGGAGGTTGGGAGAGAGAGAAGCCTTGGCTGACTGGAGGGACTAGGCCTGAGGCCCAGGCGTTGCCATAGCAACAGCTCTCTCCAGGCGGCAGCAGGAAAGGGGCGGGGCTAACGGCCAGCCTGGGAAGGTTCCTGCCAAGGGTCAGTTCAGAGGAGAGACTCCTCCTGGCGAGGTGGGAGCAGCACTCCGGGGTCTCCCTGGTCACTCAGGTCACCTTGGGCCTTGCGCTGTTTTTGAATTCCGGGAGTTGTAGTTCACTAACACCAAAAAGGAAGAGAAGGACAGGCAGAGAGATCTTCAGCCTTATCTACCAAAAGGGTTCCTATGTGTTTTCTGATGATCTTTGGCGACCCCTCTTAAATCTCCTCCTGACCCCCAGGTCCCGACCCCCAGGTTGAGAAACACTGATCTAGGACCTTAAGATCTTCTGGGGAGGCCCTGCTCTCAGTCCCGCCTTCTTCACAGATTCGGTTGGTGGGAGCGAGGGACAGGGCCTTCTCAGCGGTGGCCCCTCGGCTATGGAACGCCCTCCCTAGGGATATCAGATCGGCCCCCACCCTCCTAACATCCCACAAAAAAAGTTAAAACCTGGCTTTTTGAGCAAGCTTTCCCAAATGAAATGTAGCAGACAAACTCGATCTTCGGAACGACCAGACAGTGCGATTGGGTAACAATTTTAGTAATGAGAAGCTGAGGATTTATACTTTTATCGGTGTTTTTTAATTTTA
>JARBWK010001401.1:0-19317 GCA_030556195.1 Anolis apletophallus | reverse complement strand
CCAAACTCATGCAGATAAAAAGAGAGGGCCACAGCCAACCTATGTGGAAGGAGACATGGTGTATCTCTCCACCAAGCACCTGCGATCAACCCAGCCCTCCCGCAAGTTTGCGGACAAGTTTGTTGGCCCACTACGGGTGACTGAAGTGATCAACCCGGTCACCCTTCGGCTGGATCTTCCCCACACGTGGCGCAAGGTGCACCCGGTGTTCCACGTTAGCCTGCTTAAGAAGGCAGTGACCCACCGCCAGTGGTCTCTACCGGGAAGCGCCCCAGTCCCGATCATGATCGGGGAACATACCCACTTTGAGCTTAAGGATATTTTAGATTCTAGAAAGCTTAGGGGCAGACTTCAATACTTTGTACAGTGGCTTTCCAAAGACTTGCAGCCAGAGTGGGTGTTAGCCGAACATGTCAAGGCCCCCAGATTAGTCAAAAGGTTTCATAGGGCCTTCCCGGACAAGCCAGGGCCCTGAATATACTTTGCTTCTTTTCCTTCAGGTCCTTCGGGAGGGGGGCGCTATGTCAGCGGCGCCTTGTCCAATGCGGGATAGCAGTGGACAAAGACGCGGCCGCCATCTTGGAAGAGGATCGAGCAATCGGAGGGCGGTTGCCATTTTGGCTCTTCTTGTTCAGTGTTGTTGCTGTAGTTGAAGTTCCCGCCGAAAAAGGACAAGAGGGGTGGGGCTTCTTGGGTTATCTGTTCAGGGATTGTTATCTGTTCAGGGATTGGCTCTTCGCCAGAGGGGGGAGGCTCGGGGAGTTAAGAGCAGGAGTTCTGGAGGGAAAGCCTCAGTACGGTTTTTTTTGCCTTGGAATAAGGACCCATAAAGCATTTCCTCAACACCTGAGTGAGTGTGGTTATTTGGGCGGCCTACCAACGCTCACAGGTCTCTGCGGTCAGCAAGATCGCTTTTTTTCACCTGCGACAGGCAAGGAGGCTGGCCCCCTATCTCTCCCGGAACGACCTGGCCACGGTGATCCAAGCCACGGTCATCTCAAGGCTGGATTACTGCAACGCGCTCTCTGTTGGTCTTCCTCTGTCGGTGACCCGGAAGCTCAGGCTGGTGCAGAACACTGCCGCCCGGCTCCTGTCTGGCACGCCAGCTGGCGCCCACATAACACCTGTTTTGCAGGATCTGCACTGGCTGCCCATTGAGCACCGGATCACCTTCAAAGTGTTGGTCCTCACCTTTAAGGCCTTGCACGGCCTGGGGCCAGCGTACTTGAGGGACCGTCTCACCCCATATTGCCCTCCGAGATCACTTCGGTCTGAGGACTCCAATCTCCTGGAGATACCTTCAGCTGAACTCGCAAGGCTGACTGCTACCCGCCGGAGGGCGTTCTCTGTCATCGCACCTACGCTGTGGAACGCCCTCCCGGCCGGAACTCGGGCTAGGAAGGACTTGCTCCGTTTAGACGGGCCTGTAAAACATACCTGTTTAAGCAGGCCTTTGGTGAGTAAGTCCTGCCCATGCCCCGCCATCTATGCGTTCTTCTGAGGACGGTGTGCTGCTCATTGTGTTCACTGTGTTATTAATTACTGTACTGCTGTTGTTTTTAATTGTTTTTAACTGTTTATTGCCTGTATTTACTGTGCCTTTCGGCTCCTGTAAGCCGCCGCGAGCCTCAGGGAGTCGGCGGCATAGAAGCCCGAATAATAATAATAATAATAATAATAATAATGTTTTGAATGCCAATGTATGCGGACTTTGCGGAATCAGGGTATTGCGGTCGCATCCTCTCAGCTGAGCAGAATAAACAATTTCGTGGCTTCTACCTTGCATCGTGGTGAGCATAATCTGACCTCCGGGCACGGGAAGGTTGGGGGACCTAAGTTGCTCCGAGCTCACCAGGGTATTCACGGACCCTCCCTGGACTGGGCTCCGCAGGCGGTTGGCGGGGTCAGCCCAGAATCGTTGTTCGGCAACACTCCAACCCCATTCTGCCAAGAGGCAGGACAATCACATTCAAAGCACACCCATCCAGTCTCTGTTTAAATGCCTCCAAGGAAGGAGCCTCCACCACACTTTGGGGTAGAGAGTCCCACGGATGGAGAAAGAGGGGGGACAGAGATGGAGGAGGAGATGGAGAAGGAAGAGGAGAAGGAGACAGAGATGGAGGAGAAGAAATGGAGGAGGAGGGTAAGAAAAAGAAGATGGAGATGGAGAAGGAGATGGTGATCATGGCAAAGGGGAAGGAGGAGATGGACATGATGAAGGAGAAGAAGGAGATGGAGAAGGTTCTAGGGTGAATCCGTTGACATAGTGTTCCGATCGAGGGAGGTCACTTTTGCTTTGCTCAGACCACATCTGGAACAATTGCCTTGTGTCCAGTTGTGGCCAAACCAATTCAAGAGGGAGATGGACAAGACGGAAGGGTGTTAAAAGGGTCAAAGGTTTAGAACAGGGCTGTCACTGATCACTGGGGGGGCCGTAGGTGATCAGTGAGCGGGGGGCGGGGCGGGGGCGGGGCCGCTCGCTCACGTAGCCCCTCCTCCTTCTCCCCGGGCATGCCGCTGCTTGGATGCCGAGCGGCGGCGCGAGCAGGGAGTAGGAGGAGGGGCTACAGAGGAAGAAGGCAGCCGGCTCCCCCGCCCCTCCTAGCAGTAGGCAGCGCCAAGGGCAGCGCGTCACCCCAGGCCTCTGACGCGCCGCCCTTGGCGCCGCCTACTGCTCCTTTTTGGCGGCTCCCCCGCCCTTCCAGCGAAAAGGAGCCGAAGGTGGCGCCAAGGGCAGTGCATCAGAGGCCTGGCGTGACACGCCACCCTTGGCGCCGCCTACTGCTCCTCGGGCGGGCTCCCCGCCCTTCCGGCGAAAAAGGAGCCGAAGGTGACGCCAAGGGCAGTGCATCAGAGGCCTGGCGTGACGCGCCACCCTGGCGCCGCCTACTGCTCGTTTTCGGCGGATCCCCCGCCCTTCTGGCGAAATGGAGCCGAAGGTGGCTCCAAGGGCAGTGCATCAGAGGCCTGGCGTGACGCGCCACCCTTGGCGCCGCCTACTGCTCCTTTCCCCTGCCCTTCCGAGCGAAAAGGAGCCGAAGGTGACGCCAAGGGCAGTGCATCAGAGGCCTGGCGTGACGCGCCACCCTTGGCGCCGCCTACTGCTCCTTTTCGGCGGCTCCCCCGCCCTTCCGGCGAAAAGGAGCCGAAGGTGACGCCAAGGGCAGTGCATCAGAGGCCTGGCGTGACGCGCCACCCTAGGCGCCGCCTAGTGCTCCTTTTCGGCGGCTCCCCGCCCTTCTGGCGAAAAAGGAGCCGAAGGTGGCGCCAAGGGCAGTGCGTCAGAGGCCTGGCGTGACGCGCCACCCCTCGCACCGCCTACTGCTCCTTTTCGGAGGCTCCCGCCTTCCGGCGAGCCGAAAGGAGCCGGCGGCAAGGGCAGTGCATCAGAGGCCTGGCGTGACGCGCCACCCTTGGCGCCGCCTACTGCTCCTTTCGGCGGCTCCCCGCCTTCCGGCGAAAAGGAGCCGAAGGTGGCGCCAAGGGCAGTGCATCAGAGGCCTGGCGTGACGCGCCACCCTTGGCGCCACCTACTGCTCCTTTTTCGGCGGCTCCCCGCCCTTCCGGCGAAAAGGAGCCGAAGGTGACGCCAAGGGCAGTGCATCAGAGGCCTGGCGTGACGCGCCACCCTTTGGCGCCGCCTACTGCTCCTTTCGGCTCCCCGCCCTTCCGGCGAAAAGGAGCCGAAGGTGGCACCAAGGGCAGTGCATCAGAGGCCTGGCGTGACGCGCCACCCTTGGCGCCGCCTACTGCTCCTTTTCGGCGGCTCCCCTGCCCTTCCGGCGAAAGGGAGCCAAAGGTGGCGCCAAGGGCAGTGCATCAGAGGCCTGGCATGACGCGCCACCCTTGGCGCCGCCTACTGCTCCTTTTTCGGCTCCCCCGCCCTTCCGGCGAAAAGGAGCCGAAGGTGGCGCCAAGGGCAGTGCATCAGAGGCCTGGCGTGACGCGCCACCCTTGGCGCCGCCTACTGCTCCTTTTCGGCGGCTCCCCCGCCCTTCCGGCGAAAAGGAGCCGAAGGTGGCACCAAGGGCAGTGCATCAGAGGCCTGGCGTGACGCGCCACCCTTACGCCGCCTACTCTCTTTTCGGCGGCTCCCTGCCCTTCCGCGAAAGGGAGCCAAAGGTGGCGCCAAGGGCAGTGCATCAGAGGCCTGGCATGACGCGCCACGCTTGGCGCCGCCTACTGCTCCTTTCGGCTCTCCCCTGCCCTTCCGCGAAAAAGGAGCCGAAGGTGGCGCCAAGGGCAGTGCATCAGAGGCCTGGCGTGACGCGCCACCCTTGGCGCCGCCTACTGCTCCTTTCGGCTCTCCCCGCCCTTCCGGCGAAAAAGGAGCCGAAGGTGGCACCAAGGGCAGTGCATCAGAGGCCTGGCGTGACGCGCCACCCTTGGCGCCGCCTACTGCTCCTTCGGCGCGGCTCCTGCCCTTCCGGCGAAAGGGAGCCAAAGGTGGCACCAAGGGCAGTGCATCAAAGGCCTGGCGTGACGCGCCACCCTTGGCGCCGCCTACTGCTCCTTTTCGGCGGCTCCCCCGCCCTTCCGGCGAAAAGGAGCCGAAGGTGGCACCAAGGGCAGTGCATCAGAGGCCTGGCATGACGCGCCACGCTTGGCGCCGCCTACTGCTCCTTTTCGGCGGCTCCCCTGCCCTTCCGGCGAAAGGGAGCCAAAGGTGGCACCAAGGGCAGTGCATCAAAGGCCTGGCGTGACGCGCCACCCTTGGCGCCGCCTACTGCTCCTTTTCGGCGGCTCCCCCGCCCTTCCGGCGAAAGGGAGCCAAAGGTGGCGCCAAGGGCAGTGCATCAGAGGCCTGGCATGACGCGCCACCCTTGGCGCCGCCTACTGCTCCTTTTCGGCGGCTCCCCTGCCCTTCCGGCGAAAAGGAGCCGAAGGTGGCGCCAAGGGCAGTGCATCAGAGGCCTGGCGTGACGCGCCACCCTTGGCGCCGCCTACTGCTCCTTTTCGGCGGCTCCCCCGCCCTTCCGGCGAAAAGGAGCGAAGGTGGCACCAAGGGCAGTGCATCAGAGGCCTGGCATGACGCGCCACCCTTGGCGCCGCCTACTGCTCTTTTCGGCGGCTCCCTGCCCTTCCGGGCGAAAGGGGCCAAAGGTGGCGCCAAGGGCAGTGCATCAGAGGCCTGGCGTGACGCGCCACCCTTGGCGCCGCCTACTGCTCCTTTCGGCGGCTCCCGCCCTTCCGGCGAAAAAGGAGCCGAAGGTGGCACCAAGGGCAGTGCATCAGAGGCCTGGCGTGACGCGCCACCCTTGGCGCCGCCTACTGCTCCTTTCGGCGGCTCCCGCCTCTTCCGGCGAAAAAGGAGCCGAAGGTGGCACCAAGGGCAGTGCATCAGAGGCCTGGCGTGACGCGCCACCCTTGGCGCCGCCTACTGCTCTTTTTCGGCGGCTCCCCGCCTTCCGCGAAAAGGAGCCGAAGGTGGCACCAAGGGCAGTGCATCAGAGGCCTGGCGTGACGCGCCACCCTTGGCGCCGCCTACTGCTCCTTTTCGGCGGCTCCCCCGCCCTTCCGGCGAAAAGGAGCCGAAGGTGACGCCAAGGGCAGTGCATCAGAGGCCTGGCGTGACGCGCCACCCTTGGCGCCGCCTACTGCTCCTTTTCGGCGTGGAGAGAGGGACGGAGGGGGCGGTGTAGGGAGGAGGAGCTGGCTCCCTTCCTCCTTCCTGCCCCGCCTCCTCCCCCCCGCCGCCATTTTTATATATATATATATATATATATATATATATATATATATATATAATATTTTTAAAAATTAAATAAATTCTTGCAGGAGGCTGGGGGGCCGTGTCCAGGAGGCTGGGGGGCCGTGTACCACTCCCCCCCCCCCGGCTGCCTGTTGGACAGCCCTGGTTTAGAAAACCAAAACCTATGAAAAGTGGCTGAGATAACAAAGTATGTTCAGTTTGGCCAAGTAAAGAGCCTTCCAGGCATGTTCTGAGGCACATGGAAAGCTATCTTACCTTTGCTTCGAGGTGTTCAGCCTGGCTGTCATATCTGTGAGTTTTGTGCAATTCATGCATTCTGAAAGATAGAAAGAAAGCCACGGATGAGGTTCTGTTACATGCGAATAGCATCCTAGAGCAGTGTTTTTCAACCTTTTTTTGAGCCGTGGCACACGTTTACATTGACCAAATCCTGGGGCACACCACCAACCAAAACGACACAAAACGACACTCTAACACAGTAATACATATAGTTAATACGTTTTTGAATGTATTTATACACTCAGTGTGAAACCTGGGCCTGTTTCGATGAACACAACATAGATATCCTGGCAGGAATGGCAGAAAGACACACACTTCCCACACAGAACTCCCATAACCAAGAGAAAATGCTATAAGAGTTTGGTGGGCATTGACCTTGGGTTTTGGAGTTGTAGTTCACCTATATCCAGAGAGCACTGTGGACTCAAACGATGTTGGATCAGGACCAAACTTGGCATGAATATTCAATATGCCCAAATGTGAACACAGATGGAGTTTGGGGAAAATAGACCTTGACATTTGGGAGTTACAGTTTCTGGGATTTATAGTTAACACACAATCAAAGAGCATCCTGAACTCTTGCAACAATGGAATTGAACCCAACTTGGCATATTGAACTCTCATTACCAACAGAAAGTATTGAAAGGGTTTGCTTGGGAATTGACCTTGAATTTGGAAGTTGTAGTCCACCTATATCCAGAGAGCACTGTGGACTCAAACAATGTTGGATCAGGACACCCAGAGAGCACTGTGGGCAGGAGGCACTGTAGTTCACCTACACCCAGAGAGCACTGTGGGCAGGAGGCACTGTAGTTCACCTACACCCAGAGAGCACTGTGGGCAGGAGGCACTGTAGTTCACCTACACCCAGAGAGCACTGTGGGCAGGAGGCACTGTAGTTCACCTACACCCAGAGAGCACTGTGGGCAGGAGGCACTGTAGTTCACCTACACCCAGAGAGCACTGTGGGCAGGAGGCACTGTAGTTCACCTACACCCAGAGAGCACTGTGGGCAGGAGGCACTGTAGTTCACCTACACCCAGAGAGCACTGTGGGCAGGAGGCACTGTAGTTCACCTACACCCAGAGAGCACTGTGGGCAGGAGGCACTGTAGTTCACCTACACCCAGAGAGCACTGTGGGCAGGAGGCACTGTAGTTCACCTACACCCAGAGAGCACTGTGGGCAGGAGGCACTGTAGTTCACCTACACCCAGAGAGCACTGTGGGCAGGGAGGCACTGTAGTTCACCTACACCCAGAGAGCACTGTGGGCAGGAGGCACTGTAGTTCACCTACACCCAGAGAGCACTGTGGGCAGGAGGCACTGTAGTTCACCTACACCCAGAGTGCACTGTGGGCAGGAGGCACTGTAGTTCACCTACACCCAGAGAGCACTGTGGGCAGGAGGCACTGTAGTTCACCTACACCCAGAGAGCACTGTGGACTCAAACAATGTTGGATCAGGACCAAACTTGGCATGAATCCTCAATATGCCCAAATGTGAACACGGATGGAGTTTGGGAAAATAGACCTTGACATTTGGGCGTTACAGTTTCTGGGATTTATAGCTAACACACAATCAAAGAGCATCCTGAACTCTTGCAACAATAGAATTGATCCAAACTTGGCATATTGAACTCTCATTGCCGCCATTTTGATCTGACGGCCAGTGTGGGCGTATTCAGGAGGGGATGGGGGAGGGAGGAAGACGTGACCCGTGTGGGCGCTACTGCGCAGACTCGCCCCAGAGCAAAGCGAGGCAAAGCGAGCAGAGAGAGGCTGGGAAGAAGGGAGCCCGAGGGGTTCTACTATTTTGGAAACCATCTATTCTTCCGTTGTTGTTTTTTGAGCCGCGGCACACTTTTTACATTTACAAGATCCTGGGGCACACCATCAACCAAAACGACACAAAACGACACTCTTAACACGGTCATACATATAGTTAATATGTTTTAAAATGTATTTATACACTCAGTGTGAAACCTGGGCCTGTTTCGATGAACACAACATAGAGATCCTGGCAGGAATGGCAGAAAGACACACAAAATGACACTCTAACACAGTCATACATATAGTTAAGTCCCCACACAGAACTCCCATAACCAAGTGAAAATGCTATAAGAGTTTGGTGGCAACCTTGACGTTTGGGAGTTGTAGTTCACCTCCATCCAGAGAGCACTGTGGACTCAAATAATGATGGATCAGGACCACACTTGGCATGAATACTCAATTTGCCCAAATATGAACACACAGATGGAGTTTGGGGAAATAGACCTTGACGTTTGGGAGTTGTAGTTCACCTACATCCAGAAAGCACTGTGGACTCAAATAATGATGGATTTGGACCAAACTTGGCATGAATACTCAATATATCCCAACTATGAACACACATGGAGTTTGGGGAAATAGACCTTGACGCTTGGGAGTTGTAGTTCACCTACATCCAGAGAGCACTGTGGACTCAAATAATGATGGATTTGGACCACACTTGGCATGAATACTCAATATGCCCAACTATGAACACACATGGAGTTTGGGGGAAATAGACCTTGACGTTTGGGAGTTGTAGTTCACCTACATTCAGAGAGCCCTGTGGACTCAAATAATGATGGATTTGGACCACACTTGGCATGAATACTCAATATGCCCAACTATGAACACAGATGGAGTTTGGGGAAATAGACCTTGACGCTTTGGGAGTTGTAGTTCACCTACATCCAGAGAGCACTGTGGACTCAAACAATGATGGATTTGGACCAAACTTGGCATGAATACTCAATATGCCCAAATATGAACACAGATGGAGTTTGGGGGAAATAGACCTTGACGTTTGGGAGTTGTAGTTCACCTATATCCAGAGAGCACTGTGGACTCAAATAATGATGGATCTGGACCACACTTGGCATGAATACTCAATATGCCCAACTATGAACACACATGGAGTTTGGGGGAAATAGACCTTGACGTTTGGGAGTTGTAGTTCACCTACATCCAGAGAGCACTGTGGACTCAAATAATGATGGATTTGGACCACACTTGGCATGAATACTCAATATGCCCAACTATGAACACACATGGAGTTTGGGGGAAATAGACCTTGACGTTTGGGAGTTGTAGTTCACCTACATCCAGAGAGCACTGTGGACTCAAATAATGATGGATTTGGACCACACTTGGCATGAATACTCAATATGCCCAACTATGAACACACATGGAGTTTGGGGGAAATAGACCTTGACGCTTGGGAGTTGTAGTTCACCTACATCCAGAGAGCACTGTGGACTCAAATAATGATGGATTTGGACCACACTTGGCATGAATACTCAATATGCCCAACTATGAACACACATGGAGTTTGGGGGAAATAGACCTTGACGTTTGGGAGTTGTAGTTCACCTACATCCAGAGAGCACTGTGGACTCAAATAATGATGGATTTGGACCACACTTGGCATGAATACTCAATATGCCCAACTATGAACACACATGGAGTTTGGGGGAAATAGACCTTGACGTTTGGGAGTTGTAGTTCACCAACATCCAGAGAGCACTGTGGACTCAAATAATGATGGATTTGGACCACACTTGGCATGAATACTCAATATGCCCAACTATGAACACACATGGAGTTTGGGGGAAATAGACCTTGACGTTTGGGAGTTGTAGTTCACCTACATCCAGAGAGCACTGTGGACTCAAATAATGATGGATTTGGACCACACTTGGCATGAATACTCAATATGCCCAACTATGAACACAGATGGAGTTTGGGGAAATAGACCTTGACGCTTGGGAGTTGTAGTTCACCAACATCCAGAGAGCACTGTGGACTCAAATAATGATGGATTTGGACCACACTTGGCATGAATACTCAATATGCCCAACTATGAACACACATGGAGTTTGGGGGAAATAGACCTTGACGTTTGGGAGTTGTAGTTCACCTACATCCAGAGAGCACTGTGGACTCAAATAATAATGGGTGGGCCTCTTCCTCAATCAAACTTCCCACACAGAACTCCCATAACCAAGAGAAAACACTATAAGAGTTTGGTGGGCATTGACCTTGAGTTTTGGAGTTGTAGTTCACCAACATCCAGAGAGCACTGTGGACTCAAACAATGATGGACCAGGACCAAACTTGGCATTGAGGCCGAACCAGGAAGTCCCAGACCCAGAATCCACACAGCAGAGAGTCCCCAGTATCCTTTTGGCCTTTGGCCTAAGTTGCACCACCACAAAACTTTTTTCCTTCTGCCCCACCTAGTTCCATCAACCATAGCACAGAATTCGCCCCTCCCAGCAAGCCCAGCCACCCCTGCCCCCTTGACAATACTTTACACAGCCAATAACACATAATAACAACTTTAAACACATCAGAGCAGTAGAAAAGGACATTTCCCCCAGCATCCACCCAGCCCCACACATGGCAACAACACATTGATCTCCACAAGCAAACCACACCAAGACACAAGCAAATACCTTTCCCCACCTCCCATGCCTCCAAGCCACAACAGCCAGGCTGGCTCCCCTCACCCATCCCACAGGCCTACACCAGGCCGCTGCAGTACCTCAACCCGCCACTAGGCCCAAAACGCCTTCCCTCTCCCCGCTGCGAAGAAACTTCCCTAAACCAGACAAAACACACCAAGACAATAGAGAAGCCCACCCACTCACTTCAATGTTCGAAAGTTGCACCTAGAAACCCCGTTCTTGTTCCTAAAACAGCTCCAACAGCTGAGGTCTTCCAGAACTATTTTGCTGACAAGATTTCGACCCTCCGCCGGGACATCCCTGCCACTCTTGATACAGTTAGCGAACTCGAGACTCCGCCGCCACTCGGCGGGCCCTCCTTCACCCGCTTCCAACTGCTGGATGCAGCAGCTGTCGATAAGTTACTCGCTGCAGCTAGACCAACTACCTGCTCCCTCGATCCGTGCCCCTCCTGGCTAGTTAGATCGTGCCGGGAGGGGCTACGAGGCCCCCTGGGAGTGATCATAAATAGCTCCTGCGGTGAAGCTACGTTCAAATCAACCGGCTGGACAGGGTGGACCCTCTCTTAAAGATCCCACCGCTGCCGCCAATATGTGACCACTCCACTTCTTGACCGGCCTCAGACTGGACAATCTTTCTATGTCCACACTGCTGACCTCCAAGCCAGGAAACCTCGAAGTTACCTCAGCAACTTCACGTTTATTGGCAGGGTACTGTCTCACCCTTCACCATTTAACTGACTGGAGTTTTAAAACTTCTCAGTGACCACTTGACCACGCTGCCACCATTTATCCGGCTGACCACTGACTTTGAGGGCCACCACCAATAAAAGAATCAGGAGAGGTGTTTTCCTTTTAAGATGCAAACAATTTATTTTGACACAAATGGGTACAATCTTGGTTGGTTTCAAACTTCCTTAGAGGCACAACTTTTTCTGTTACATAACACAATGGGGACCTATTATAGGGTTTCCACTAAACCTCTATAAACCCCTGCAACTTTAACTAGGGTCTCTATACCCTTTAACTGGACTGCTCACTAGCAGACCTTAAGACACACACTAACACTGGACCGTTCTCTTTCAGTCCTTAGGACACTCTAAACTAGAACATAACTCCTCCCCTCTCATTTGGCAGTTGGCTTCCCGCTCTTTTTCAACTGTAGAATTCAAACCTGAACATTCTACTAGCCTCTAGCCCTGGTTGCCATGGCGACAGCTCTTCTAAGCTTCTGCCATGCCTCCCTTCTGTTTCACCCACAGAAACAAACCATAGAACATTCAAAACAACATACATTTTAACACATGTCACACAACATTTACACACAAATAATCAACATCATTACAGCTCCCTTGAGCAAGGAGTCTTCCCAGGGGGTTGAAAGAGGCAATGGTGAGACCGTTGCTGAAGAAGCCGAACTTAGACCCCTTCGGCTCCTCCAATTACCGACCTGTGTCCAACTTGCCTTTTTAGGCAAGGTAATTGAGAGGGCAGCAGCGGATCAGCTGCAGCAGTTCTTAGAAGACACAGCTGGACTCGATCCCTTCCAGTCCGGCTTCCGTGTGGTGCGTGGGACGGAGACCGTGCTTGTCGCCATTACAGACCAACCGCCGCCAGCTGGACCAGGGCGGGTCGGCGCTGCTTGTCTTGTTAGATCTGACAGCAGCGTTTGATACCGTAGATCAGGGCTGTCCAACGTCTACCGGCCCAGGGGCCTGAATTCCGGTCACTACCTGGCCCAAGATGGAGGAAAAGAACTGTGGAACTCCCTGCAGTTGGATCCCGTCCGACACGGCATCACAACTGCATTCAGACAGGTTAGCTGGACTGGAAGATGATGAGATTCACGGGCCAGGAGGGATCGCCGATGAGGATGGTGATGACGACGACCACGCCTTTTACTATGGATTTGCAAGGAGAATCTGCAAGCAAAACTTGAAGTCCACCCTACAGATTCTTCTCCTACAGCGCTCTGGCAACACATCAAAAACAGTATCCTGCAGTCTGCTGAAGAATCCCTAGGATTCTCCCTCAAGAAAAACCAAGACTGGTTTGATGAAAACAACCAAGAGATCCAGGAGCTGTTGGCAAAGAAGAGAACTGCTCACCAGGCATTCCTCGCCCAGCCATCTTGCCATGTAAGAAAAGCAGCCTTTCGTCTCGCATGTAGTAAACTCCAACAAAAACTCAGAGACATCCAGAACAAGTGGTGGATTGATTTATCAGAAAAGACACAACGCTGTGCAGATCTCGGTGATCACAGAGGTTTTTATGAAGCTCTCAAAGCAGTGTTTGGACCTACTTATCAGGTCCAAAGCCCCTTATACAGTACAGATGGTC
This sequence comes from Anolis apletophallus, assembly GCA_030556195.1. Lineage (NCBI taxonomy): Eukaryota > Metazoa > Chordata > Lepidosauria > Squamata > Anolidae > Anolis > Anolis apletophallus. Next base: position 6,493 of record JARBWK010001401.1, on the reverse strand, counting down.
AAACACTAATTACTGATAAAACCTCCATCCTGAACCGATGGGCTGAACATTTTCAGGGTCTCTTTAATGCCAGCCGAGTAGTCCAAGGTTCAGCTATCCAACACATGATACAACAACCAATGAAAAATGAACTGGACACAGCTCCCACTCTGGAAGAGACCATTGAGGCCATACAGCAGTTGAAAATGGCAAGGCAGCCGGGATCGATGGAATCCCACCTGAAGCTTGGAACCAGGGAGGTCAGGTACTGCCTGCTACAGTCCACGAGCTCCTTGTGAGTTGCTGGGACAAAGGTGAACTGCCATCAGATCTCCGAGATGCAGTTATCATCACCCTGTATAAGAAAAAGGGAACAAAAATCCGATTGCTCAAACTATCGAGGTATAACACTGCTCTCCATTGCTGGAAAAATCCTTGCAAGGATACTCCTGAACAGATTAGTTCGGCTATTGCAGAAGAACTTCTCCCAGAAAGCCAATGCGGCTTCAGAGCCAATAGGAGCACCACAGACACGGTGGTTTTGCCCTTAGACAACTGCAAGAGAAATGCAGAGAGCAGAACAAGGGACTCTATGTCACATTTGTCGACCTCACCAAAGCCTTCGACACTGTGAGCAGGAAAGGTCTGTGGCAGATCCTGGAACGTCTAGGATGTCCCCCCAAGTTCCTCAAAATGATTGTCCTGTTACATGGGGGCCAGCACGGTCAAGTCAGATATGGCGATGCTCTCTCGGAGCCCTTTCTCATAACTAATGGAGTGAAACAAGGTTGTGTTCTTGCACCAACCCTATTTACAATCTTCTTCAGCATGATGCTCCAAAGGGCTATGGCAGACCTACAAGAAGAAGACGGCATATATATACGCTATCGTACTGATGGTAGCTTGTTCAACTTAAGCCGTCTGAGGGCTCGCACTAAGACTCTAAACTATCTAGTCCGTGAGCTACTTTTTGCTGACGATGCTGCCCCTTGTCGCCCATTCAGAAGCAGCCCTGCAGCGCCTCACATCCTGCTTTGCAACAGCTGCAGAGCTGTTTGGGCTGGAAGTCAGCCTGAAGAAAACAGAAGTCCTCTACCAGCCCGCACCACAGGAAGAACACCACCATCCTCACGTCAGCATAGGCACATCTGTGCTTAAGTCCGTTCAGCAGTTCACCTCCCTGGGAAGCATCATCTCTTCAGACGCCAAGATTGACAAAGAGATAGATCACAGATTATCAAAGGCATATAGTGCATTCGGAAGGCTTCACAAAAGAGTCTGGAGCAACAAGCACCTGAGACAAAGCACCAAAATCAGTGTGTACAGAGCTATCATACTGTCCATTCTCCTCTATGGGTCTGAAACATGGGTCACCTATCGCCAACACCTCACGACTCCTCGAGCGCTTTCATCAGCGCTGTCTTCGCACAATCCTAAATATACACTGGACCGACTATGTGACGAATGTTGCTGTCCTTGAGCAAGCAGGGATCACCAGCATTGAGGCCATGCTATTGAGAACACAGCTGCGCTGGGCAGGGCACGTCTCTAGGATGGAGGACCACCGCCTCCCAAAGATACTACTCTATGGTGAACTCGCCACGGGTCAGCGCAAGAGAGGCGCCCCCCAAAAGAGATATAAGGACTCCCTGAAACAACATCTCAGGCTTGGCCAGATTGATCACCAACAATGGTCCACCCTGGCCTCACATCGGGAGGCATGGAGAAGCACTATCCACAATGCTGCGGCCTCTTTCGAGAAGACACGCGAATGGGTCTCGAAGAGAAACGACAACGCAGAAAGAACCGCAACTTGGAAAAAAACATCACCCAAGGAGACTTTCTGCTGCGCTTTCTGCAACCGAACTTGCCTATCTCAGATTGGCCTTTTTAGTCATCAACGCGCTTGTAAAAAGCGTGGGATGAGTCCTTCCTGAATCTTCGTTCGCGAAGTAATGCCGAGAGAGAGAGAGCAAGGAGAATGCCACAGTCCTAGGCTCCTTTCGCACCCTGATATCAATGGGAAGATTTGAAGGAGACATGAGCTTGAACCGGCGGACCGTGGCCTGTGTTGCGAACCAAACCCAAGCTCCTGCCAAGACCTGGGAAGGAAGCGAAAGGGTGGCTGTTGTTCCTCAGCTCCAGGCCCCAGGCCCCAAAACAGACAACGCCGCATTCCAGGCTGCGTCTGTGACCGACGTATCGCATTTCCAGCTGCCATGAAAGCGGAAGGCGAAATCTTAATCCTCTTGATTTCCTCTACAGCAGAGCTTTATGTTCAGCAGATGTTTACGTCTTGCGCAGCCAACGAGACCTTATGGGCGATCTGCCGGGGTCTGTTTCGCCTCCAGGAGGGATCCTCCTTGTATCCCAGACAAATGGGAAACGGAAGCAGAACACAAGAAGTGACACGGGAGGGGGAACGGGAGGAACGCAGAACGGAACTGTAGTCCCACCCAGGACCCCAGAAGGCTTGCCCTCAAGGGAGTGCCGTCCCACCGACTTCAAGTCGGTTGTTGTTGTTGTTGTTGTTTTTGTTTTTTTTTGAATGATTTTTATTAAAGTTTCCACATTTTTATAAACAAGACAAAACATGTAAATTTACAATACACAGATACAAGAGGGAAAAGGAGAAGGGGGTGTATAGGGTCAATGTTGACTTCCGTTCTAGTTCCATACTTATCAAATTACATCTTTATATCTTTTTTGTTTCTTTTCCATAGGGCATCCTAAGGTGCTCTTATTTGTATTATTAGTATTATGCTTGACAGAGTGTTTCAATCTGTTTTTATTAATTTTATATATTCCTTAATCATAGTCCAATCTGTCATCTTGTTCCCCTTGCCATTGTTTTGGCGAAGCCAATATGTCAATTCATCCATTCCCTTGATTTCCAGTACTTTCTCCAACCATTGTTCTTTATCTGGGAGTAAGCTTTGTTTCCACAATTTAGCGAAGACTATCCGTGCCGCCCAAGTGGGCAAGTACACAAGGAGTTTTTGTTGGTTTTCATTTTCCAATACATTATCACCTATTAATCCTAATAGGTATATTTCCGGGGCCTGAGGAAAGTCTATTTTTAACATTTGTTTGCATTCGTGGTGTATCATTGTCCAATATTCTTTTGTCTTAGGGCATGACCACCACATGTGGTAGAAAGTCCCTTCTTGAATTCTGCACTTCCAGCATTTATTGTCCATATTTTTATACATGGCATTTAATTTTTGCGGTGTAATATACCATCGGTGGATCATTTTAAGCCAGTTTTCTTTTAAATCAGTAGCGTAGGTGATTTTGAGGTTTTTCTTCCATAGTGTTTCCCATTCTCTCAGTTGTATTGGTCTCCCTATATTTTGAGCCCATTTTACCATTGTATGTTTGATTATTTCTTCCTCTGTTATCAGGCAAGAAGCATAGAGTATATCTTTGATGTTGTTTTCTTTTCTGCTTTCAGAACTTTTCCCAGGTTCCCTCACTTTCACTAAATCCTATAATCTTGTCTTTGTTGAACCATTCTCTCAATTGAAAGTAATGGAGCCACCGAACATTAACAAATTTTTTAGATATTTCTTCCTGTGACTTCAAAAGGTATTCGCCATTCTGTTTCCTTAAAATATCTCTGTACTTGGGCCATTCCGTCCATCCTAGTAATCTGCGTTGATCCGCTTCCAATGGAGAGAGCCATAATGGTGTTTTAGTATGTATACGATTCTTATACTTATTCCAAATTTTCATTAGTGAAGAACGGATAAAGTGATTTCCAAAATTTTTTTCCTTAGTAGTGCCACCGTACCATAGGTACGAATGCCACCCTTTCCTTAGATTAAATCCTTCTATTGTTAAAACTTTATTATTAGACAGTAGAAAAAATTACTAAGCACATAGAAGAACAGGCATTGCTGAAGGAAAATCAACATGGTTTCTGCAAAGGCAAATCATGTCTTACTAACTTGATAGAATTCTTTGAGGGTGTAAATAAACACATAGATAAAGGGGACCCAGTCGATATTGTTTACCTTGACTTTCAAAAGGCTTTTGACAAAGTCCCTCACCAAAGGCTCCTAAATAAGCTCTTCAGCCATGGAATCAGGGGACAGGTCTTGTCCTGGATTGGAACCTGGCTAAACTGTAGGAAACAAAGGGTGGTAATAAACGGACACTTCTCTGGGTGGAAAGAGGTGAGAAGTGGCGTACCCCAAGGCTCAGTTTTGGGTCCGTTACTTTTTAATTTATTCATAAACGATCTGGATGTAGATGTAAATTGTGAGGTAGCAAAGTTTGCAGATGACACTAAACTGTTCAGGGTAGTTAAAATTGAAACTGACTGTAAAGAGCTCCAGACAGAGCGCTCGAAATTGAGTGAATGGGCAACAAAGTGGCAAATGCATTTTAACCTCAACAAGGGTAAAGTCATGCACATCGGGAAAAGAACCCCAAATACACTTATCAACTGATGGGATCCAAGCTTGAGACAAACCAGGAAAGGGATCTCGGGTTTTGGTGGACAGCTCAATGAAGATGTCAACCCAGTGCGCTGCAGCAGTGAAAAAGCAAATTCTATGCTTGGCATGATCAGGAAGGGAATCGAAAATAGGTCGGCAAATGTTGTATTGCCTCTCTACAAATCTATGGTGAGGCCACATCTGAGTACTGTGTACAATTCTGGTCTCCGCACCTCAAGAAGGATATAACGGAACTGAAAAGGTACAGAAAAGGGCAACAAGAATGATCCAAGGGATGGAGCAGCTCCCTTACGAAATCAGGTTGCAACGCCTTGGTCTTTTCAGCCTTGAAAGACGGCGTTTAAGAGGTGACTTGATCGGAGTGTATAAAATCATGCATGGGATAGAAAAGGTGAACAAAGAAAAATTATTTTCTCTGTCACACAACACTAGGACTAGGGGGCACTCCCTAAAGCTCCATGGTAGGAAAGTTAGGACTAATAAATGGAAATATTTCTTCACCCAGAGTGTCATTTTGTTATGGAACTCACTTCCAGAGGAGGTTGTGACAGCGGTCAGCCTGGACAGCTTCAAGGCAGGATTAGTCAGATTAATGGATACCGAGGGAATCAGGAGTTACTGAAATGGACATCCGAGTGCCACCTCTGTGTTGATGGAGGCAGGCAGGATTTTCCCGGGGTACTGGTTGTGGGGGGTCGGGAGCAGGTGAGGGTTTTGCCCCCTTTCTGCTAGAGATCCCTGTGTACAACTAGTGGGCCACTGTGTGACACAGAATGCTGGACTAGATGGGCCGAGGCCCGATTCAGCATGGCTCTTCTTATGTTCTTATGTTCTTATCCAGTCTTTTAGTCCATGCCAAGGCACAGGATTCATAGTATGTTTTGAGGTCTGAAAACCAAAGCCAAATTTCATTTTCTTTTGACATTATCATTATGTTATATTTTATTCTTGGTTTTTTCCCTTCCAGATGAATCTCATTATATCTTTATTCCACTTCTTGAATGTCTCCATATTTCTAATTTATTAAAGATTTTGGAACAGACACAACATTTTTGGTAGTAAGTTCATTTTCACCGCTGCAATTCTCCCTAGTAGCGATAAGTTCAATTTCTCCCCATTGTGACAGATCTTTCTTCATTTTTCCCATTGTATTAAGTAATTATTTTTAGCAGATGTAGGTTCTCGAGGTTAGCCAAATCCCTAAGTATTTAATTTTAGGGACTACCTCTATTCCTGTTATCTTTTGTATATCGTCTTGCTTCTGTTTGGACATATTTTTCGTTAGAATTTTTGTCTTATTTTTATTTAATTTGAACCCAGCTTACCTCTGGGTGAAGGTCATTAGCCACTTCTCAATATTAGTTATTGGGTTGTTGTTGTTGACTGCCTTCAAAGTTTTCATCTTCTGGTGATCCTAAGGCAAACCTATCTGGCGGCAACGTTTTTAAGAACTAAGAACATAAGAAGAGCCATGCTGAATCGGGCCTCAGCCCATCTAGTCCAGCATTCTGTGTCACTGATGGCCCACTAGTTACACAGGGATCTCTAGCAGAAGGAGGCAAAACCTCACCTGCTCCGACCCCCCCCCAACCAGTACTCAGGGAATCCTGCCTACCCAACCAACCCGGGGGGCACTTGAATGTCCTTTTCAGTAACCACCGATACACTTGGTATCCATGAATCTGTCTAACCCCGCCTTGAAGCTGTCCAGGCTGCTGCTGTCACAACCTCTTCTGGAAGTGAGTTCCATAACTTGACCTCTGGGTGAAGAAATATTTCCTTTATTAGTCCTCACTTTCCTACCTTGGAGCTTTAGGGGTGCCCCCCAGTCCTAGTGTGTGTGACAGAGAAAATTTTTTCTCTATTCACCTTTCATCCCATGCATGATTTTATACACTTATCAAGTCACCTCTGCCCGTCTTTCAAGGCTGAAGAGACCAAGGCGTGCAACCTGATTTTAAAGGGGCCGCTCCATCCTTGGATCATTCTGTTGCCCCTTTTTTGTACCTTTTTCCCGTTGTTATATCCTTCTTAAGGTGCGAGACCAAATT
>JARBWK010001400.1:0-19329 GCA_030556195.1 Anolis apletophallus | reverse complement strand
GTTGACATCAAATTGTGCCTTTTGTTAGGTCGCTCTCAGTCCCCTCGGGGGTTGAGAAGAGCGAGGTAGAAATGTTGGAAATAAATAAATAAATAAATGTACCCCCTTTGTTATACCCTGCATTCCCTTTGCTCTTTTCTCTCCCTCAGCTCTAAGATGCTCACTGACTTTGTACATCGTGCAAACTTGCATTTTCACACTGCATTTGTTGCCATGGCTACATTAAAAGAAAAGGCCCCCAAAGTGGAAGGTGGGGAGCATCAGCCACTTTGATTTGTGTGTTGCCTGGACAGAGTCAGGCACAAGGGTTGCATTAGGAATGGAAGCTGTAATGGACGATTGCAAGTCTCCCGAGAGCTTTCAAGAGGCGGCCCAAAGCCCCTTGCCTACTTTGTCCAAGTGATGTCTGCCAACATCCCCGTCTCTTGAGGACAGCCGTCATCGACTTTCACCCATAACAGGATGCTCACCATGGCAGCAGCGCTAGCAATACACTTATACATCTTGATGGGAGAAATGATGACCATTGGGGATGCAGAGGTCAAGGCAACAATCTTATACATGTTGTTGTATCGGTGGGCCTTGAGCTTGCTTGGAAGTTCTAGTAGGAGAGCCCCATTTCTATGTGCAGTGTAACAAACATTAGGACTGAATAATAATACGAGGGCGGGTCAATAAGTCCGTGACTTTTTGAATTTCCCGCCTCTTAACTGAAAGGGCAACACTGCTCCTGTCAACAGGCATCTGTCAGTTGACTCCTGTCAAAATTTGAACAAGCTGCGTTATTTAGTTTGTGTTTGACAGCCATTGATAGTTGTGGTTGATTGTGAGCAAACGCGGCACCCATCTTGTGGAAAGCTTTCTCATACCCAAGTGATCATTTAAAATTGAAACCACTGAGCCCCGTGAGATGCCTATGGCTTCCACAATCTCTCGCACTTTCAATCTCCCGATCGGCCAACACCATATCGTGAGTTTTTTCAATTGTTTCGGGTGTAGAGACCTCAACTGGCGTCCAGAACGTTCGGCATCTTCCGTGCTTGCACGGCCACAACAAGATTCAGTAAACCACTTTTTTTACCATTGAAATTGATGGTGCAGAGTCCCCATAGTATTTATCAAGCTTAGCCTTGGTTTGAGTGATGGTTTTTCCGCAAAAAAATATGCTTATGAGCACACGAAATTCATTTTTCCACTTTCTCCTCAACCACTGCTCATGTCAACAGGCACCTGTCAGTTGACTCCTGTCAAAATTTGAACAAGCTGCGTCATTTAGTTTGTGTTTGACAGCCATTGATAGCAGACTACCGCGTGATTAGAGGAGAAAATGGAAAAAATGAATTTCGTGTGCTCATTAAGCATAATTTTTTTGTGGAAAAAACCATCACTCAAACCAAGGCTAAGCTTGATAAATACTATGGGGACTCTGCACCATCAATTTCAATGGTAAAAGTGGTTTACTGAAGTTCGTTGTGGCCGTACAAGCACGGAAGATGCCAAACGTTCTGGACGCCCAGTTGAGGTCTCTACACCCGAAACAATTGAAAAAATTCATGATATGGTGTTGACCGATCGGAGATTGAAAGTGCGAGAGATTGTGGAGGCCATAGGCATCTCACGTGGCTCAGTGGTTTCAATTTTAAATGATCACTTGGGTATGAGAAAGCTTTCTGCAAGATGGGTGCCGCGTTTGCTCACAATCGACCACAAACGCAATCGTGTGACAATTTTGTAGGAGTGTTTGGCGTTGTTCAACCACAATATGGACGGGTTTTTGCGCCGTTTCGTAACCGTGGACGAAACGTGGATCCACCGCAACACACCAGAGACCAAATAGCAGTCAAAACAGTGGGTTTCTCAGGGTGAATCGGTGCCAAAGAAGGCCAAGGTGGGTTTGTCAACCAAAAAAGTCATAGCGACTGTTTTTTGGGATGCACGCGGTATAATCTACATTGACTCCCTTTAAAAGGGTAAAACAATCAATGGCGGATATTATGCCAACTTATTTGGTCGATTTAATGAGGATTTGGGAGGAAAAACGACCGCATTTGGCCAAGAAAAAAGTTATTTTGCACCGGACAATGCAAGGGTGCACCCATGTGCAGTTGCCATGGTAACAATCCATGAACTGGGATACGAATGCTCCCTCATCCGCCCTATTCTCCGGATTTAGCCCCCGAGTGACTATTTCTTGTTTCCAAAACTGAAGAAATGGCTCAGTGGAAAGAGATTTGACTCCAACAATGAAATCATCTCACAAACAAATATCTATTTTGATGACCTCGACAAATCTTATTTTTTGGAAGGGATAAAAAAATTGGAGGAACGTTGGACAAAGTGTATAGAGCTCAAAGGAGACTATGTTGAAAAATAAAATGATTTTTTATCCATAAACCTGTGTTTCATTCAAAAAGTCATGGAATTATTGACCCGCCCCCGTAATAATTCCAAACCCTCCGTCTTCACCAAACGCATCGCTCTGAGAGGATCAATACACTTGCAACACTCAAAACAAGCATGAAGAACCAAGAATCATTTCTTATTTTTTAAAAAAAAATTTATAGTCTTTATTAGTTTTCAATTAAAAAAAAAGATTGCGAAGATTGCCAAGATGTATAAAACAGCTAGTCCCAACTGCTGGCATTGTATCGAAAAAAAAACCGGAACATACTTTCATATGTGGTGGCTTTGCAAAAAAGCAAAGAAATTTTGGTATATGGTGCACAGAGAAATTGAGAGAATTATTTATTTATTTATTTATTTATTTATTATTGCGGCTTTTATGCCGCCGACTCCCAGGGGCTCGCGGCGGCTCACAGCAAAGGTTAAAAACATCAGTATCAGCATAACATTTAAAACATTTAAAACAGCGGCAGTAGCATTAAAATACAACATTAACATTAACAGGTAGCCATGAGCAGCATCACACCAGAACAGGACATAGCAGCGTGTCGTAGGGGAGCACATGGGCTTACTCACTGAAGGCCTGCCTAAACATGTGAGTTTTGCAGGCCCGTCTAAATGGGAGTAAGTCCCTCAGGGCCCTGTTCCGCCGGCAGGGCGTTCCATAGCGTAGGAGCTATAACCGAGAACGCCCTCCGCGGGTAGATGTCAGGTGCGCCCGACTTTATTGTTGGTATTACCAAAGGTTGGCATCTTCGGATCGGAGTGGCCTCGAGGGGCAGTAAGGGGTGAGGCGGTCCCTCAGATACGCTGGCCCCAGGCCGTATAAGGCCTTAAAGGTAAGAACCAACACTTTGAAGGCGATCCGGTGCTCAATAGGCACCAACACTTCCTGCAAGATTGGTGTTATACGGCAGCCTGCTGGAGCCCCAGACAGGAGCCGGGCGGCAGCGTTCTGCACCAGCCTGAGCTTCCGGGTCGCCGACATAGGGAGGCCAACGTAGAGCGCGTTACAGTAATCTAGCCTCGAGATGACCGTGGCTTGGATCACCGTGGCTAGGTCGCTTCGGGAGAGGTAGGGGGCCAGCCTCCTTGCCTGGCGGAGGTGGAAGAAAGCAGCCTTGCTGACCATGGCGACCTGAGCCTCCATGGACAGCTGGGAGTCCAAATGGACACCCAGGCTCTTCACAGACGGCGCTGGATGCAGCGCCGCCCCGTCCAGGGTCGGAAGCCGGGCATCCACCTCGCCCGGGCGGCCCAGCCACAAGATCTCCGTCTTCGCCGGATTCACCCTCAACCTACTGGCTCGCAGCCATCCAGTAACGGCTTCGAGGCAGTGCTGGAAATTATCGGGGGCGGACTCCGGCCTGCCCTGCATCCTCAGAATGAGCTGGGTGTCATCAGCGTACTGATGACCTCATTATAGGAAAAACTGTTGGGAAAAGGCCGGATTCTTTTTTATTAGGAATAGTATACCCCGCCTTAAATAAAAGTGAAAAAAATATGTTTATTTTGGCCACAACAGCCACGAAAATGATTTTCGCAAAATTTTGGAAATCTGATAAACATCCCCAAAAAGAAGAATGGATACTCAAAATTATTGATACCATACAAATGGAAAGATTAATTAAAAATGATTTTCGCAAAATTTTGGAAATCTGATAAACAACCCCAAAAAGAAGAATGGATACTCAAAATTATTGATACCATACAAATGGAAAGATTAATTAAAAATGATTTTCGCAAAATTTTGGAAATCTGATAAACAACCCCAAAAAGAAGAATGGATACTCAAAATTATTGATACCTTACAAATGGAAAGATTAACGAATAATCTTAGAGAAAATTTTAAGAAACAAAATATGCATAAGAGTAATTATGATTTGTTTATTCAATATTGTAAAAAGGAATGTAACATTGAGTTAGATTTAAAAGATTAAAATCTTATATAATATGTAAAAAGTCAGTTAAAGGAATATATAATGTTGGGTTGACTTTCAGTTTAAAGGTTAAAGCTTAAGTAAATCTCCACTTTCTTTTGCTGTAGGACGCTTGGAGGTTCCAAGGACGAATAGAAAATATAGACTATATTTGTTAACAATTTATTCAACATGTTATGCCCTATCTGCTTCTTTTTACACTGTGCACATCTTTCCTATATCCCTCCCGTATCTCTATCCCTGTCCATCCTCTTCCCCTCCCGTCCCTACCCTTATATTTCTATTTCCTTCCTTTACTTAAATCACTTGGTTATAGGATGATTTACCGACCATTAGATCAGGGCTGTCCAACTTCTACCGGCCCAGGGGCCTGAATTCCGGTCACTGATGACCTGGGGGGCCGTAGGGTCTGCCCCCCCCCCCCCTTTTCCAAACGCGCAGGATCCAGGAGTACCCGGACGACGAGAGAGGTGACGACCGACTGAGTCGAAGAAGGTCCTAATCGCGTCTGTGGGCCTCAGCGATCCAGTAGTAGAGTAGCCGAAGAGTATCGCGAGAATGCGCAATCCACACGGGATTTTGCTGTCAACGCCGGCGTGATCTCACGTTGACAGCGAAATCCTGTGTGGATGTGTATTCTCGCGATACTTGCAAACCCGGAAGTAGGTTTTTTTATTATTATTATTTATTTTATTTTTCAATTTTTATTTTTTATTAAAAAAACTTAGGGGGCCGTAGGGAAGGGCCTGGGGGGCCAGTTGGACAGCCCTGCATTAGATGGTCGGAAATTCCTCTACAAGAACCAAGAATCATTTCTTGAGAAACATTAACGTTCTTCCCAAAGGCCCATTACTTGAGTGGGATGAAGTGAGACAAGTGGGTGGCCCTGATCCCTGGCCTGCCATGCTTCACGGGCTTGTAGATGATGGAGAACTCCCCCAGGTGGTGGCCGACCAACAAAATGAACACGAAGAACCAAGGACCCTTTATTGAGACACATCCACGTTCTTTCCAAAGGCCCATTACTTGAGAGAGATGAAATGAGATGAATAGCTGGCCCCGATCCCTGGTCTGCCATGCTTCACCAGCTTGTAGGTGATGGAGAACTCCCTCAGATGGTGGCTGATCATCTCAGGCTCGATCTCCACCTGGTTGAAGGTCTTCCCATTGTAGACGCCCACCATGCTGCCCACCATCTTGAGGAGGGTCATCATGTTTTGCAGGTGGGTCTTGACCACTTTGGGTTTCTCCATCAGTGGGGCCTCCTTCTTGGCCTTGCACAAGTGCTTCAACGGGGAGTGCTGCTTGTGCCGCAGGCCCTGGTTCAGCCTTTAGTGCTGGTGGGTGTTGTACAGCTGTATTATTTATTTATTTATTTATTTATTATTCGGGCTTCTATGCCACCGACTCCCTGAGGCTCGCGGCGGCTTACAGGAGCCGAAGGGCACAGTAAAATACAGGCAATAAGCAGTTAAAAACAATTAAAAACAACAGCAGTACAGTAATTAATAACACAGTTAACACAATGAACAGCACATCATCCTCAGAAGAACGAATAGATGGCGGGGCATGGGCAGGACTTACTCACCAAAGGCCTGCTTAAACAGGTATGTTTTACAGGCCCGTCTAAACGGGAGCAAGTCCTTCATAGCCCGAGTTCCGGCCGGGAGGCGTTCCACAGCGTAGGTGCTATGACAGAGAACGCCCTCCGGCGGGTAGCAGTCAGCCTTGCGAGTTTAGCTGAAGGTATCTCCAGGAGATTGGAGTCCTCAGACCGAAGTGATCTCGGAGGGCAATATGGGGTGAGACGGTCCCTCAAATACGCTGGCCCCAGGCCGTGTAAGGCCTTAAAGGTGAGGACCAACACTTTGAAGGTGATCCGGTGCTCAATTGGCAGCCAGTGCAGATCCTGCAAAACAGGTGTTATGTGGGCGCCAGCTGGCGTGCCAGACAGGAGCCGGGCGGCAGTGTTCTGCACTAGCCTGAGCTTCGGGTCACCGACAGAGGAAGGCCAACGTGAGCGCGTTGCAGTAATCCAGCCTTGTGATGTCTGTGGCTTGGATGACCGTGGGGAGATCGTTCGGGGAGAGATAGGGGGCCCGCCTCCTTGCCTGTCGCAGATGAAAAAGCGATCTTGCTGACCGCAGAGACCTGGGCCTCCATGGTCAGCTGGGAGTCCAAATGGACCCCCAGGCTCTTTACGGAAGGCGATGGGCATAACACCGCACCGTCCAGGCTCGGAAGCTGGACATTAACATCACCCGGGCGACCCAGCCACAAGATCTCCGTCTTCGCCGGATTCACCCTCAACCTACTGGCTCGCAGCCATCCAGTAACGGCTTTGAGGCAGTGTTGGAAATTATTAGTATTAGCTGCTCATAGGATCAACGCCTTGGTTTGTGAACTTCTGGAGGGCCTACTTCTTCTTCTGCTCCACTTCCACCATCTTGGCTTCAGTTTTCTCGGGGAAAGCACCATTTCTAGTAGGAGAACCCCATTTCTATGTGCAGTGTAACAAACATTGGGTCTGAATAATAATATTAATGGGTCAAAATCCTCCATCTTCACCAAATGCATTGCTCCAAGAAGAGCCACACTTTTGCAACTCTCAAAATGAGCCTGAAGAACCAAAGGACCCTTTATTGAGACACATCAATGTTCTTCCCAAAGGCGTGTTACCTAAGAGGGATGAAGCAAGATGAGTGGGTGGCCCCAATCCTTGGCCTGCCGTACTTCTCCAGCTTGTAGGTGATGGAGAACTCCCACAGGTAGTTGCCAATCATCTTGGGTGTGATCTCCACCTGATTGAAGGTCTTCCCATTGTAGATGCCCACCATGCTGCCCACCATCTCAGGGAGGGTTATCATGTCTTGCAGGTTTGTCTTGACCACCTTGGGCTTCTTCATTGGTGGAGCCTCCTTCTTGGCCTTGTACAGGCACTTCAACAGGTGTTACCGAAATACTTAGAACAGCCTGGCCCAGGAGGGCAGAGGCCCTAGAAGCACCCCTAAAACGAGGATTTCAGCAGAACCTCTGGTGAGTTTTTAAAAGCAAACTAAAAATCCCTTTTCCCAAATGATCTCACCAAAGAAATCTGGAAGAAGATGCCACTGAAGCTTTTATTCTTGTCAGCTGAGAAGGATGACCAATGCAGTTTCCTTGTCGCAAAGCACTCATAAAGTTACATTCAAACATATTGTCACAATATGGCCCTGTCTTCACCCCGAAACCACACACACACAGACGATGTCAATTAACTATTTATTAAGCAGCAATTAAAAGCAGGCGAAGAAGATAAAATGTCCAAAAAGTAGAGATCAAATAGTCCAAGGTAAAAAGCAATAAATGTTCAAAAGTGTTCAAAGGCAATGATCAACAAGGTCCATAAAAACAAAGCGAATCAAAAAGCAATGGGATCGACAGTCAAAAAAGGGGAACTACAAGAACTAACAAATATACAAGTAGTCAATAAGGTCTGCTACCTGGGTATTAATATCACGGCACAAAATAATCAGCTGTTGAAAAACAATTATGATGTGGTGTGGAATGAAATTAGAAAAAAAATGGAAAAATGGAAGCATCTACACTTAACCCTCCTAGCTAAGATGGCTGCAATCAAAATGGACATTTTACCAAAAATGATGTTTTTGTTTCAAATGCTACCAATTTTGCGGACGAATTTATGCTTTAGCAGATGGCGAACGGACTTGTTGAATTTTATTTGGGAGGGGAAAAAAGCTAGAATAAGCTTCAGGAACTTGACAGACAAAAAAGAGAACGGAGGTTTCTCTCTACCCAACTTTCAGTTGTATTACGATGCGGCAGCGCTTACGTGGGTGATGGATTGGGCAAAGCTAAAGGAAAAACGCCTGTTGATTTTAGAGGGACATGATGTCAGAAGGGGATGGCATGCATATTTATGGCACGGAAAAGCAAAGATAGAAAAGAGTTTCACAAACCATTACATTCGCGCAGCGCTGTTGAGAACCTGGAACAAATATAAAAACAGATTCTACCAGATGACTCCCAGATGTCTTACTAACTTGTTAGAATTCTTTGAGGGTGTAAATAAACACATAGATAAAGGGGACCCAGTCGATATTGTTTACCTTGACTTGCAAAAGGCTTTTGACAAAGTCCCTCACCAAAGGCTCCTAAATAAGCTCTTCAGCCATGGAATCAGGGGACAGGTCTTGTCCTGGATTGGAACCTGGCTAAACTGTAGGAAACAAAGGGTGGTAATAAACGGACATTTCTCTGGGTGGAAAGAGGTGAGAAGTGGCGTACCCCAAGGTTCAGTTCTGGGTCCGTTACTTTTTAATTTATTCATTAATGATCTGGACGTAGGAGTGAATTCTGAGGTAGCAAAGTTTGCAGACGACACTAAATTGTTCGGGTAGTTAAAAATGAAACTGATTGTAAAGAGCTCCAGAAAGATCTCTCGAAATTGAGTGAATGGGCAACAAAGTGGCAAATGCATTTTAACCTAAACAAGTGTAAAGTCATGCACATCGGGGCAAAGAACCCCAACTACACCTACCAATTGATGGGGTCAAAGCTTTCCGAGACAAACCAGGAAAGGGATCTTGGGGTTTTGGTGGACAGCTCAATGAAGATGTCAACCCAGTGCGCTGCAGCAGCGAAAAAAGCAAATTCTATGCTTGGCATGATCAGGAAGGGAATCGAAAATAGGTCAGCAAATGTTGTATTGCCTCTCTACAAATCGATGGTGAGGCCACATCTGGAGTACTGTGTACAATTCTGGTCACCGCACCTCAAGAAGGATATAACGGAACTGGAAAAGGTACAGAAAAGGGCAACAAGAATGATCCAAGGGATGGAGCAGCTCCCTTACGAAATCAGGTTGCACCGCCTGGGTCTTTTCAGCCTTGAAAGACGGCGTTTAAGAGGTGACTTGATTGAAGTGTATAAAATCATGCATGGGATAGAAAGGGTGAATAGAGAAAAATATTTTCTCTGTCACACAACACTAGGACTAGGGGCACTCCCTGAAGCTCCAAGGTAGGAAAGTTAGGACTAATAAAGGGAAATATTTCTTCACCCAGAGGGTCATTGGGTTATGGAACTCACTTCCAGAGGAGGTTGTGACAGCGGTCAGCCTGGACAGCTTCAAGGCAGGATTAGACAGATTCATGGATACCAAGGGAATCAGTAGCTACTGAAAGGGACATCCAAGTGCCACCTCTGTGTTGATGGAGGCAGGCAGGATTTCCTCGGGTACTGGATGTGGGGGGTCAGGAGCAGGTGAGGGTTTTGCCCTCCTTTCTGCTCGAGATCCCCGTGTACAACTAGTGGGCCACTGTGTGACACAGAATGCTGGACTAGATGGGCTGAGGCCCGATTCAGCATGGCTCTTCTTATGTTCTTATGTTCTTAGATGGATTTCACCAATCGAGGCCCAACACAACAGAGAACTACCACCAGAAGAATGGTTACTCTATAAGAATTTGCTGGTCAGAGAGGGCAATGACTGGAATCTTAAAACTTTAGAATCTCTTAGATCATCAGGGCTTCAGATATCTTGGTTCCAGTATGCACAAATCCAAGGATGTTATAAAATGGACAAGAAGAAAGGCTTTGCTCAGCAAGATTCGTCTTGGGATATGATGATGAAAAAAGAAAAAAACTTATAAGTCTGTTGTATAATATCTTACTCGGATGGGAGTTGGAAACTGAGCATATCAAAGACAACATGATCAAATGGGCTCAAGACTTGGAGCACACCATTTTATTAAGTGAATGGGAGACAATATGGAGGAAAAACATCAAGTATTCGGGAACAACAGCCATAACGGAAAATTGGTTAAAAATCTTTTACCGCTGGCATCTGACCCCGCTCAAACTATCTAAATTCTATAAAAATGTTAATAAGAGTTGTTGGAAATGTAAAAGACAAACAGGCCCATTATTACACTGCTGGTGGAGCTGCCCCAAAGTTAAGAAATTCTGGAAGAAAATACATTGTCACTCCCAAAAAAATTTTAGACTCAGAAATAGAATTCAAACCTGATCTTTATTTATTTATTTATTTATTTATTTATTTATTTATTCGGCTTTTATGCCGCCACTCCCAAGTAGGCTCGGGGCGGCTTACAGCCAGGGACAAAACAATATACAATCAGCATAACACACTAAAATGCAATATAACGAAATAAAAATGCACAGTAAAACAGCATTAAAACACAATTAAAATAGTTCAAGCGGTCTGGCAGCGTTGTCAAGGGGTCCCGCTCTTTGACCTAGACCTGGAAAGCCAGCCGGAAAAGGTAAGTCTTACAAGCCTGCCTAAACGGGAGCAGGTCATGGATAGCCCGGGTAGCTGGTGGCAAGGCATTCCACAATGTCGGCGCTATGACCGAAAAGGCCCTTCGACGAGTGGCAGTTCTTTTGGCCACCTTAGCGGAGGGAACCGCTAACAGATTAGAGTCCTCCGAACGAAGTGATCTAGAAGGGAAATCTGACGAATTCAAAATTTAGTTGGAATAAATATAAAAAATTTTATTTTATAACGGCGGCGGCGAGAGTGGTCCTAGCAAGAAAGTGGAAACAAGACGCCGTTCCAGAGGTATCGGAGTTGGGCCATAAAGCTCGCAGAGTTCTCAGATACGGATATCCTGAACAGTGTTGTAAATAATAAACGTCCTGAGAAGTGCACGGACTGGAAACCAGTACTCAGCTACCTAAAAAGTATTAAGCAAAGCTAACAGTGGTGATAAAAACAAGAAACAGGGCGCACTAGCCCATTTAAAAGTCAGTAAAGTTCAAGATCAGAAAAATGGACCCCCCAACACCGGACTGGAAGCAACTCATTTCCTTTCTTTCCTTTCACTCTATCACAATCTGTCCCCTCGCTTTCCCTACCCTCTAGTCCCGTCTCCCCCTTGCCTGTCTTGATACTAGCGTTCCTTCACAATTTCATTTTCCTTACACACTCCTTTTTCCTAATACCTGTGTTATTATTATGTTACTGAAAAATTTACTCAATAAAAATATTAAAATCAAAAAAAAGCAATGGGATCCGTGGTTAGCAAAGTAAATCCAAAGTTCATGAAATCAACAAGGTTTCAAGGCAGCAGTTGGCAAGGCAAGCCAGGCTAAGGCTTCCAGGGAGACAGCAAACTGCTACGTCCTTTCAGTTCAGACGTGGCCAGCAATCTGAGGAAGTTTCCCACGAAATGCATATTTAATTCCCTCCTTTGTGAGACCAGCGCTTTTCCAAGCCTCGTTTCCAATCTCTCCGGTTAGCCTCGATACCCCCCCGTCGGTCGAATCTCCGCCGTTATCTTCCTGGGAAACTGATTCGACCTCGGCTTCCATAGCCTCCTCAACATCTGGCGTAAACACCCTTTCCTGAGACCCAAATCCTCCCGGTCTCTCATATTCCGTATCTGATCCGGAATCATAAGCAGCCTCGTCATCAGAGTAGGCATCCAGCCAGGTGTCATCCCAAAGCAAACTGTCTGTTGGTGATGAAGGCCCTTCATCCCCGCCATCCTCTTCATCGGGGTCTAAAGCCAATGGAACCCCCGGGGCCGCTGCCGGCCCCCCAGGCGGGGGTGGGGGCAGATTAGCCTCCTGCCCCCCAGGCCCAATGAGGGCTGAGTTGCTACACATATGCCATTTTATACACTTTACAGAACTGTCAAATTCAAACTTTCCCGCCCCTGCATGCTGTAGGCTTCATGATGATTGGTTGGAACCTTGGAAGCAATGTGTAGCGGGAAGCAATCGTGAAACAGCGCCGCTTTTGCCCTGGCAAATGAGAAGCGAGGGACAGGAATGTGTTCAAAACAAAGAGCAGCTGGAGTTTTCTTGATTAGTTCATGTCCATATGTTAATGAAGGTCCGAGGCTTTGACCTTTCGAGCCAAAGGAATTCTTTTGTTCTTGGTGAGATACAGGAATTTGTCCTTAACGACCCTCCTTGTTGACAAAGGGCCATGTGCAGATTTCCCATGAGAGTTTTTAGTCTTCTGGATGGTAAACAAATGAAATAACTGTAGCTATGTGTTGGTTTCCGAGGCCAACAGTGACAGCCGGTTAGGAAATATGAAATATAGTTATGCCATAGGTTCTATAAACGCGGGACGAGGCTAATCTCAAGGGGTCCAGTGTTTATAAAACAAAAGGAGTCTTTCAAAAATGGGAAGAAGGGAAAGAAGTAACTTCTCCAAACCCAGAAAGAGTCCTCTGTCATGCAAATTGTTTCAATGATTGGATTAAAGGGTGCAGCCAGGAATGTGGTCACCCTTATCTTGAAAACAACAGCTGAGTCACGTAGCCTTCCATATTATTTTACACATGGGGGAACATGCAGGAAAATTACATAGGAGGGTTTCAGGGGAATATCACCAATATCTCATAATTATTTCATATGCAAGGGGTGGAAAGAAAGTCCATATGATCTTGAAAAGCATCAAATCCATATATTTTGGGGAAAGTCCATCTGTGTCCTTGGGAAAAGTGAAAAGTCCTTTTTGTTAATAGCCAGAGGAAAGTCCAAACACACGGAAGTCCTTGGAAAACTGTGTCTCCCAAACCGCTCAGGGCTTGCCCCTGCTGGCCTGTCCGCATGCAACTCCGTGCACAAAGAGCCCATGGCTTCAGGTCTAGTGAGGCAAGAAAACAGAGTTGTAGAAATAGCTGGAGGTCTTTTGATGCCAAATCCCAGCCTTTTGTGCTAGAGATGCCAGACCACATGTGCAGGAATGTTGGAACTCCCTGCTGCAGGTCAAACCAATTAGGATGCAGATGGGCTCTTTCTGGGGCTCGCCTTCACAGGGAGGACCCGGTTCAGCTTTTGGTGCTGGCAGGTGTTGTACAGCTGTATTTGCTGCTCATAGGACATGTTGAAGACAAGCCTGGATTACCTTATTGTGGCGCCCTAGGCCACACTCTGGAAGCGCCGCCCCTGCCCCGGGGGCGGGGCCACTTCTGGGGGGCGGGACCACTTCCGGCAGGGCCCTCCTTCCTCCTCCTCACTGAAGGAGGGCCCAACGCCAACAACGTGAGCGAGGAGGGGGCGGCGGGGCTTCTCTCTGCCTCCTCCCTCACGTCGCGTCAGCCCCGCCCCTCAGTTTTTCAGTGAAGGACTGAGGGGCGGGCCCGACGGCGTGAGCGAGGAAGGGGTGGTGGGGCTTCTCTCTGCCCCCTCCTCCCTCGCGTCGCGTCGGCCCCGCCCCTCAGTCCTTCAGTGAAGGACTGAGGGGTGCGGCTGATGGCGCGAGTGAGGAGGGGCGGCGGGAAGCCGCGTCAGAAGCCGAAGGGCCTATGGTGCTCCGCGCAGGCACAGGAGCGACCGAAAATCAATTAAAAATTTTTTAAAATTTTTTTTGGGGGTCCGGATTTGCTGCCTCCCCCCTACGCATGGCTGCCGCCCTAGGCCATGCCCTAGCGTGGCCTTATGCGTAATCCGGGCCTGGTTGAAGAGCTGATCCAGATCAGTGCCCAGGTATGTGACCTTCCGGAAGGTCTGCTTCTTCTGGCGCTGCACTTCCACCATCTTGGCTTCCGTCTTCTCAGCGAAAAGCACCATTTCTATGTAAACTTCATCCTTGGAAACCGTGATCCCGTGGTCATGTTAAAAGCAGCCATTTTTAAAGCAATTGTTGCTAGAATAAAAATCAATAGTTAAATCCTGAGGTTTAAACTGTCCGATTTTACACGCACACACAAACTTTTAAAATGAATTTAACAACCTTATTTGCATTTAGAGTCCTTTTAGCAATGCTGTTGATATTTGTTTTACTACCACCGCTGTGTTTTCGCTCTTTTACTAACGAGATGGTTTTAGTATTAGCATTAGCAAGCTTTCCCTGGATTATGTCCGCTGGTATGTATTGTTTTGTATTTGTTATTAATTGCGATGACCACGGGCATGAAGGAAATAAAATCCGACGCGAGTTGAGCCGAACTCTCAAAGCCAATTGTTTCAGTCTTGGTATTAGCAACTTTATGGATTATGTCCTCTGGTCTGGAGTGTATTGCATTTGCTTTAATCGCAAATGCCATTGGCTCAATGGACATAATATTTGACTTGATTTGACTTGGCCTGAAGTCTTGAAGATGGCTTTACCTGCGTCGTTCTCCCCGACAAACGATCCGTCAGGACAGATGATGGAATGCTGACCACTGTCCGGCTCTCCGCTCCCGCCTCCTTTTTTCAATCGCTGTCCGGGAAAAGGCCGGCAGCCCTTAAATGAAAACTTTATGGCGAAGAGCATCTGACACTTTTTCATTATGAAGATGCATGGGGTGGCTGGGAGCTAATGAATGTCAACGCTCAAAAGGATAATCTCTGCTTCTCTCTGATACAATTTAACATCGTATTTCCCTAATTTGAGCCTGATTTAGTCACAGGGGTATTTGGATGCCTCTTCTATGGTACCGATAGTTAATTAAACAGATGTTGCAGAGGGAATCATTAATTTTAGTGCCACAGATGGGAGAGGAATGACTTTGTGAAGTTAATGTTTCAGCAAAACAATGGGCTTCTGTCGTCAGTTGGTATAAACCAAGTAAATTAAGAGGAGAACCGGAGAATGTGTGTGTGGTTTCAGCGGGGCGGTGGCGAGCAGGTTTGCTGGCCGATCAATTATTCGACAAGTAAGGGAGCTTTCTTCCACCTACGCCAGGCACGTCAACTGGCACCTTACCTTCCATCAGATGCGCTGGCTACGGTGGTCCATGCCACAGTGACATCACGGCTGGACTACTGTAATGCCTTGTACGTGGGGTTGCCGCAGTCAACCACTCGTAAAATCCAGCTAGTGCAGAATGCAGCCGCCAGACTCCTCACCGGGACACCACTGAGATGCCATATCGCGCCGTCTCTTCAGCGCCTGCACTGGCTGCCAGTCGAGCTCAGAGCCATCCACAAGATCTTGTCGCTTACCTTTAAGGCCCTCCATGGCGCCGGCCCAGCTTATTTAAAAGACCGTTTGTCCGAACCAGCTCATTTAAGGTCGCCACGTTCAGTGAACAGGGACCTTCTCTGCATCCCAGGTGTAAGTGAGGCCCGCCTCGACACCACAAGACGGAGAGCCTTTTCCATCGCGGCCCCTGTTCTTTGGAACTTGATGCCGGCGGATCAGAGAGCTATCCTGGACATGCCCCAGTTCCTGACCGCATTGAAGACCTGGCTCTTCCGAAAGGCTTACGGCTAAGAACATCTTCCAGACTTAGCCTGAGTTACTGGAACT
This sequence comes from Anolis apletophallus, assembly GCA_030556195.1. NCBI lineage: Eukaryota > Metazoa > Chordata > Lepidosauria > Squamata > Anolidae > Anolis > Anolis apletophallus. The sequence continues at coordinate 3,765 of JARBWK010001400.1, read as the reverse complement.
ATTTTAATTAATTTTTCCTATTCTTTTAGCTTTTAATTATTGAACTCTTTATGTGTTTTTGTGTAAGTCGCCCAGAGCACTGACGTGGAGGGCGACTCATAAATAATAAAATCAATCAATCAATCAATCAATTCATTTGGAGGATTATATCTTTTATTTCAGTTGATCACATAAAAAAGAAAAGGGGTCGAGGAGGAGAAATGACAAAGCAGGGCGCTGACGCAACCTGGAACCAAGAGTGGGACAAAGAGCAAAGGGATGGGTTTTGCCATGAGAAAATGAAGCTGCCCTTTAATTCATCTTTCTTGTAGATCTCATTCAATTGGTTATATTGAAACCAGTCCTTTTAAATACAGAACAACCTTTGGGGTTAAATGAAAAAAAATACCCATAAACACCCTTTTCCTATAATTGACCCACCTGAGCACTCAGGGGGGTCAGTTATAGGAGAAGGGTGTTTATGGGTATTTTTTCATGGCATTGTTAGGGAAGCCACTAGATACCTCACTGCCTCCATGGCATACCTAACAGACCTGGAGGTGCCCAAACACCGAAGGGCTTTTACCCTGGCAAGATGCCATGCCTTCCCATCGGCTGTATTGGAGGGGAGGTATCGGAAGACCCCCTTCAAGCAGAGACTATGCCCCTGTGGGTCTGGTCATGTGGAAACAACTGAGCACGTGCTTCTTCAGGTCAGGTCCGGCTGAGGCCTAGTCAGGAGAATCGAGTTGAGGGAGCCTTACTGTCAATTCAGTCTGAGGCCTAGTTTGTAAAATCAGCTAAAGGAAGCCTTTTTGTAAAGAACTCTGTCTGGCACCTTTGAGATTTGGGAGGTTGGAATGCTGCCCTATCCATGGACCATCCTCCTCAAACTGCACCAAGACGTAAAGTGGGTCTTGGGGGTTCTGTGTGCCAAGTTTGGTTTTGTTGCCTCATTGTTGGGGGCTGCAAAGTGTATTGGACCTGAACTCCCAACATGCCTGACTGGCTCAGGCCTTTTCCTTACTTCCCTCTGGCACTTTTGAGTCTCGGAATGTTCGCGTTGGCTGGCCAATGGGAGTTGTTTATGCAAATAACCCAACAGTGGGAGCCAATCCGAAAGCTGCCACATGTCCTTCCGCCCTTCCGCCCTCCGGATACATACAAACATACAAACATACATACATACAAACATTCCACTTTATAAAGGTATAGATATAGAGATTTATTTACTTTACTTATATTCCGCTCTTCTCACCCCGAAGGGGACTCAGAGCAGATTACAGTACACATACTTGCAGACAATCCCTGCAGTTGAACATATGACATATAGACATATGACATTTATCACAGTACACTACATACATTTTTACATATCACATATTACATACATACATTTTGACATATTACATACACATACAGAGGCAAACTTTCTGGCCACCAGGGGGAGCTGACGCACTTCTAATCTCTCAGCATTTTTTCCAGCGTCCCTTTGTTGTTCTTCCACATTCCTGGGTTTTTTAATGGCCCCATAAATTTTGCCTCCTCACTTAATGTGATACCTTTATCTCCTACTTGACAGATGCATCTGTCTTTCGGGCTGCAAAGGTCGACAGCAGGCTACACTTAAGGTCAAGCACCCACATTGACCCGGGCAGGCTTCGAACTCATGACCTACTGGTCAGAGAGATCTTATGCAGCTGACACTTAGCCAGCTGCGCCACATTCCCGGTCATTAACAGTTCCAAAACCATGATGAGTAAGAGTGGAGAGAGTGGGCACCCCTGTCTAGTACCCTTGTAAATGGGTACATCCTTTGATTTTTCTCCGTTAATTGATATTTTAGCACTTTGTTTCTTATAAATTGCCGACACTCCATTGATAAAGTTAAATCCCATGTCTAGCTGTTTCAGTAATAGTATTATTGTATCCCATGCAACCCTGTCAAAGGCCTTTTCAGCGTCCACGAAAAGAAATGCCACCCCTATTTGTGAGTTAGATCTGTAATATTCCATGGCATCAATTATTATTCTAACGTCTTCTTTTGCTTGCCTACCCGGTAAACCAGTTTGATCTCCCCCGATCCAGTCAGTTAAAAACTCCTTAAGTCTTTCTGACAAAATACTTACATATAATTTATAATCGGTATTAAGCAAGGATATGGGTCTATAATTTTTTACATCGGTCTTTGGGGACCCTTCTTTATGCATTACCGTTATGGTTGCTTCCCTCCACGAGTCTGGGATAGTTGCATTTTCTAGGGCATCATTCATTACTTTGTGGAGGTAGGGTGTTAATTCCTCTGAAAATAACTTATAGTATTTGGCTGTTAAGCCATCTGGGCCTGGCGCTTTGTTGTTCTTCATCTTTTGGATGGCATTTTTTAATTCTAACGTAGATATTGGGTTGTTAAGTTTTTCCCCTTGTGCCTCCGTAATCTTATTAATTCTCATTTTACTATTATATGCTTCAACTTGTGATTTTGTGATAAAAACAACCATAACATCACATAGTCTTAGATGCTTGGGAAGTGTTCGACTTGTGATTTTGTGATACAAAATCCAGCATATAGATCTTTTTTGCTGAGACATACTGTGTTTTTGTGTCAGTAAAATAATAACAACAACAATAACATCACATAGTCTTAGACGCTTGGGAAGTGTTCGACTTGTGATTTTGTGATATGAAATCCAGCATATATATGTCGTTTGCTGTGACATACTGTGTTCTTGTGACAGTAAAATAATAACAATAACAATAACAACAACAAACGCCCTAGACGCTTGGGAAGTGTTCAACTTGTGATTTTGTGATACGAAATCCAGCATATATATGTCGTTTGCTGTGACATACTGTGTTTTTATGTCAGTAAAATAATAATAATAATAACAATAACAACAACAAGTGTCCTAGACGCTTGGGAAGTGTTCAACTTGTGATTTTGTGATACGAAATCTAGCATATAGATCTCTTTTGCTGTGACATACTGTGTGTTTGTGTCAGTAAAACAACAACAACAATAACATCAATAACAACAATAACATCAACGATAACATTAGACGCTTGGGAAGTGTTCGACTTGTGATTTTGTGATACGAAATCCAGCATATAGATCTCATTTGCTATGACATACTGTATTTTTGTGTCAGAATAACAACAACAACAACAACACAGTCCTAGATACTTGGGAAGTGTTCGACTTGTAATTTTTGATACGAAACCCAGCATATATATGTCTTTTGTTGTGACATACTGTGTTTTTGTGTCAGTAAAATAACAACAACAACAACAACAAAAACAACAACACATAGTCTTAGACGCTTGGGAAGTGTTTGACTTGTGATTTTGTGATACGAAATCCAGCATATATATGTTGTTTGTTGCGACATAAAATAATAACAACGACAACAACAACATCATCATACAGTCCTAGATGCTTGGGAAGTGTTCGACTTGCGATTTTGTGATATGAAATCCAGCATATATATGTTGTTTGTTGTGACATACTGTGTTTTTGTGTCAGTAAAATAAGGTAGTTCTGATATATCTTGTTTGCTGTATCATACTGTGTTTTGTGTCAGTAAAATAACAACAACAACAACAACAAATCACACAGTCCTAAATGCTTAGAAAGTGTTAAACTTGTGATTCTGTGATACGAAATCCAGCATATACTGTATATGCTGTTTGTTGTGACATAAAATAATAACAACAACAACAACAACGACATACAGTCCTAGATGCTTGGGAAGTGTTCGACTTGCGATTTTGTGATATGAAATCCAG
>JARBWK010001399.1:0-19331 GCA_030556195.1 Anolis apletophallus | reverse complement strand
AAGGATGGAAGATAAGGTAGGAACGAAGGGGAAGGGTCTTGTTTATTGTTTTGTTTGTTTTCTGAAGTGTTTGGTTTGTTTTGGGATTTTTCTTTTAGCGGTAGAGGGAGGGACGGGCGTTTCGGCCCTAGTGGTGGGTGGTGGTATTGCAGCAGCCTTGCACAGGCCTGGGTGGAGATTAGCCAGACTGTTGTGGCTTGGCGGTATGGATGAAAGTTTGTTATTATTGAGCAGGGGTTTGTTTATGGGGTTGTGAGGTTTATGACAATGTGTGGGACTGTGTGGGTGCTGGGAGAAATGTTCTATTCTATTGTTTTGCAATGTTATGTGGAGTATTTCTAATGTATGCATTGGTGCTCTGGGGGCTGAATGGGAGGGATAATGTATTTGGCTACTGTCTTGCTGTGGTTTGTTTATGGGGTTCAATGTGTTGTTGCCATGTGTGGGGTTTTTGTGGTGCTGGGGGAAATGTCCTGGTTTTATTGTTTTGCTGTTTGATGTTAGCTAAAATGTCTTTCATGTACTATTTGGCTGTATAAATGTTGTGCAGATGGGGTGAGGGGAAGCAACGGTGGCTGGGTGTACTGGGAGGGACGAAGTTGGTGTTATGAACTATGGAACTAAGTGGGGCAGAAGGAAAAAAAAGGTCTGGTACTGGTGCAACTTAGGCCATGGGCCAAGAGGAATACTGGGGACTCTCTGCAGTTAGATCTCCTGGATTTGGGGCTTCCTGGTTCGGCCATATATGTGTTTTCTTTGTGTGTGTATATATATGATCCCGATACTCCTACAGTTCAAATGAGTGGGTTATGTTCCTAGCCGCGCTTTTCCCTGCCCAGCTATCAAAACTGTACATCGAAATGCAGATCATTCTAACTCCAGGAAATCTACTGGATCTGACCTGATTCCTTCACCAAGGTGGGGATGAGGAGCTCTACCTTTGGATTTTCTATTCAACTTGTAGTTTCAGTATTTAATCTTGTCAGGCTTTCTTTTTCGGTTTTTGTTGATGATGATGGTATTTAATACATGGGTTCAGTGAAAGTTCACCAAGCCCTAGAAGGCCCCTCCCTCCCTCGTATGGTGCCTCTGACAGACTTGGAGATGAGAGAGAGAGGCTTTTTTCTTACCTGAGCCTATCATCAACTCTATAGGGTTGTTTCCACCCCAAACTCAACTTTATTGCAGTGATTAAGATAACAGTTCTTATCGGAGATGCTTACAACCTCATTGCATAGGTGTCATCTAAAGAAAGGAATGCAGTTCCCCTTCTGGTCCTTCCTGGAATTCATGGCTGACTCCAAGCACAAAACTGGCCACTTTCAGTTTCGCTTTGTCCTCTCCCAGAGCTTCCTTTATTTGATCTGCAGAGACTGGATGTCAAAGTTGAAATCTCGAAGGCAACCAAACTGTAAAGTTCTGTTTGCAGTTTTCTGCCATAGATCAAGACCGGCCCCCCTCCTCAAGCAGGAAGCACTTCCTCATGGTTATAACTATCTATATATATAAAAAGAGAAGTGGTGTGTTTAGGGGCGTGTTTAAGTGTTTAAGTGGCGTGTTTATAGACAGCAAAATTGCTGAACCCACAAACACCAAACCTCACCTTCCCCTTTCTGCGCGTCCTCCCTCCCTCTCTCTCTCCCCCCTCCCCCCTCTCTCTCCTCAGAGCCAAAAGTGAGCTTCCTGCTTTCTGTTTGTTGCCTGCACCTTTAAGAAATGAATGCTACACCTGTGAAAATATGAAAATTTTGGATTAAACTGTGAACTATGGACAAAGTCCATTGAGTCTAGTACATTTTGTTTACCTATTGGACATCCCTACCCAACTTTGAGGCAAAAAAAACCATTGAATTTTGGGGTGCATACAGTTACTTCTGAACACGTGATTGATGTAAGGACGCTCTCCGGCAAGGCTCCGATATTGCACCTGGGCCCCACCTTCATCATAATTATTGGGACGTATTGCCGCACTTGGACAAGCATTATTATATCTACAACATTTATTTTCGTTGGAGTTCAGCCTTTATATCTTCATTTAAGTAAACATAGCTACACGGACTTACTTCTGGGTATAGAAACGGGATTATCCCGAGCACAGCTACATAACAACGCGAGACTACAGTGGCTGGCGCTACTGCGTCTGTGCAAAAGAACTTGCCCTCATTCCAACGTATCGCGAGAATACGCTTGGCCTTAGACGCACCACAAGAACTCTTCACTTGATCTCCGGGATTTCGGTGCTCTAAGGAGTTATCGCGAGACCACACATAGCTCCTCCATATGATTTCTGGGTAATGTAGTCCTGGACGGTCCGTGGCGGCTCTCATCCCGTTTATGTGTTGTACGCTTTGTATTTTCGCACTGTTAATAAAGGCAATAATGCAATGACTGTAGTATCAAAAATAGCAAATGTAATGGGAAAGGCTAAATAGCAAAGTAGTACAACATAGGTCTACACATTAGAGTAAATACAATGCACAATGGCAAAAACATCAATTACAATCAGTATGTGGGAACATATGTGACAACTATGGACATACTATGCATTCAAACATGTGCAACATATCATGGCATGAGCCTTGAGTATCAATATCTACATGCAAGTATATGTAGCATATATGACAGTACTATTCATTCGAATATATAGGGTACATCATAGTAACAATGTCAGTAACAATGGATACAAGCATGCATATGTCACATATAGCTGAGAAGTGAAGCAGATGGAATGCATTTGCAGAGATAGTGCAATATAGAGAGACAATAACAAACGGAATCAATAGGGTAACTTGGTCAGTTCAAACCTGGCCCATATGCAGCCACAAGGGCTCTTCAGATAGTAGTCGGTCTCAATAAAGGGAAGAATGGGAAAGTATTGAGGGAGTCACTAGAAGAATGGGTACCAGGAAAAATCAAAGGACGCAAAAATCCACTCCGCGTTCTCAGAGGTGGAGGCGGCGAGCGGGAAATCCAAGCCGCGGCCGCAGTGAGCGAACGGGATTGCTTCCGCGTTAGCCTGGCGAGCCTGCCGGAAAGGACCGGAGAAGCCGCAAAATGTCCTGAAGGTGTCGCAGCGACCTGGGTAAGGCGAAATTGAGGCTCAAAATGAGCAGTGGGTCACTCAGGGACTGAGTGGGGGCAGGCCCTGATGCCAAACGGAGGGCTTGGGCGCCAAAGGGTTTGTCTTTATCTGTTTTCGTGTCTCAAGGACACTTCATCTGGGCACGTCGCTGAATACAAGCATCTAAATAAAATAATTAATAAATGACATGTAGGGGTATCGGCTTGGGAGGTGAGAAGGGTTCAAAATGTAAGCAAGACAATGCATAAAGAAGTACATACCATGGTAAAGTAACTAATGGCTTCACTGATAGGGATGCCAGGGCTGGATGCAGCAAGAGGTGGAGGTGCTAGTCCTCCATATAAGCAACAAGAACAGGTGGATGTGATCATGCTAGTAATTGCTGAATTGAAAGGGAGTCGTTCAGGCCGCAGGGAGTTTCAGATGTTAACAATAAAATCCATTTTCTTTCCGCCCTGAGTAGTAAATTGGTTAAGTTGCAGTGTGGAGTGGCTTTAACCCTTTGCAGGCCATAAATGCTGAAACTGTCAGGGGAATGATGGTGTTGAAGGAAATGTTTATAAAGAGTGGATTCTTGGGATTGGTTTCTGATTTTGGATTTGTGTTCGTACATTCTAACTCTCAAGGGTCTAGAAGTCTGCCCCACGTAGTGTAGGCCACACCCACACTCCAGGCAATACACCAGACCAGCATGGGCACAGGTTATTTCGTCATGGAGATTGAGGACTCTGCCAGATTTATGATTGGTAATAGTTATGGACCTGTTTATTTGGGCACATATGCCACAATTCCCACAGGGTTTGGTCCCTGGGTTACATGTGGTAGTGACGGATTTGATGGTATGATCAGTATGTATCAGTAGGTCTTTTATATTTGCCGTACATTTGTGGGCAATGGTTGGAGGATGTTCAAGGCCTGGGATGGAGGAAACCATGGGCCATAGTCTCTTTATAGTATTCTGAATGAGATGGGAGTGCGGGGTGAGAGTTAGGGGCCAAATCAATTTAGACATGGGGTTTTTGGGGGTAGGTTGTAGGAGGTCGGGTCTATTCCTTTGGTCAGCTTTCGTCTTGGCTGCCATAAGGACCGCATCAGGGTATCCCCTTGCTTGGAGTTTTTTGGTTAATGTCTGAGAATCAAGTTGGTATTGGGCAGGAAAGGATGAATTTCTTTTGAGGCGAATGAATTGGGAGAATGGTAAACTATTTTTGAGGGAATGTGAGTGGAAACTGTTATAATGAAGTAGTGCATTACGGTCTGTGGGTTTATGATAGCATCCTGTTTTCAGTAGATTGTTATGTTTGAAGATGGTTAGATCCAGGAAATTGACAGACTGTAAGCTGATAGTGGTGGTGAATCTGATGTTGGGATGCCAGGAGTTGAGCCATTTTTTGAGATCTTGGATGCTAGTGGTGTTATGTGCCAGGATCAGGACATCATCAATATATCTTTGTAGTTTTCGCTTTGTATTTTCACCATGTTTGATTGTGCTATTACATTAGAGAGCCACATATTGTATCTTTAGGTACCTACTAAGTCTTACTTTGTACTTTAGAAGTGACTGTCATACTGTACTATATAGCTTTAATGCAAATGCCATACTGTATAGCATCTACTCACTTGGGTTATAGCACCATCTTGTGACGTTTCAGATTATTGCAGTGCCTCTGATAATTTACTATATCTTTTAGGATTGTCCCTTCTAGTATGCTTTAGCATACACCCCTACGTGTGTTTGAGTGTATACCTAGGAGCTTGCTGTTTATTTGACATCTACATATTGAAACAGAATTCAGCGCAGTGGAGTAGACTCGAAATCTTGCAGGTCCTGGCCTAAGGCTGTCCCGAAGATCGTAGAGCTGTTCTTGAAACCCTGAGGGAGTCTGTTCCACATGAACTGCCTCTTCTGCCCCGTTGTAGAGTCCACCCCTGGAAAGCGAAGATGTCTTGACTGATGTGCCAACCGGATGCAAAAGAACGCATTTTTAAAGTCCAAAACTGTAGAGCAGGACGAAGTAGCTGGGATCCTTCCCAGCAAGGTGTATGGATTAGGAACCACCGGGTCTAAAGTGACTGTTGTCTGATTTACCGCTCGCAGATCTTGAACAGATCTATAATCATTCTCAGTCCTCGCCTTCTTCACGGGCGACAGCGGGGTGTTCCAAGGGGACTGGCATGGCCGTAGAATCTCGAACTCTAGTAGGCGATCCAAATGCTTCTGAATGCCTTGCCTTGCTGCTGCTGGAATGGGGTATTGCTTCAATGATGCTGGGTGGGCTCCAGGTTTAACTTCGATGACCACTGGGGGCACCATGAGGGCCATCCCTGGCGGGTTGATCTCTGCCCACACAAACGGAGCGTTGAAAACTTTCCAGGCGTCCTCGTCATCGGACTTCGGCATAGGTGTCTGCATTCTCCATTCCTCCTGTAGGGGCATGTGGCATGGGAGTCTCCTGGGGACCAAGGCTGAGACGAGGCTTCCCTTCAATGAAGGAGACTTGCGCTTGTAGCTTGCAGAGGAGGACTCTCCCCAGCAGGGGAACTGGACACTTGGGTGAGTACAGGAAATGGTGGGTGACCTGGGCTGGGCCCAGTTGGCAACGTTGACTCTTCAGGTAAGGCAAGCTTTTAATCTTCTCTGTGGCTCCTATGATCTTGGCGCCTCTCCCACTTAGAGGGGCAATAGGAGTGGTAACAACAGACCGAGTGTCCACCATGAAGATGATGTCCCAACCTTCCACATTAATCATGACCCTGGGCTCCCTAAGGTCAGGTGAACGGTGGCTTAAGTAGTCCTCGGCCCATTCTTCTCCCCCTGCAAACCCCTCAAAGTCAACCTGAGGTTTGTATGAGGGAGCATGGGGATTCCACTGGGTGTTCCAGCATGGCTGTGGATTTTCCAATGGATTCCCTGTGGGGTAGGCTTGGTGGGCCTGCCTGCCCCGGTAGGAGTCTCTTCTGGCTCCGTGCTGCCACCCTCTGGTTCCTCGTCCCTGATATTCATACCCTTCACGTCGCTCCTCTTCCTGCTTATAGCGACACTCGTTCTTCCAGTGTCCCATCTTTCCACGATGATGGCATGCACCCCCCTTTGGGGTTCCTCGAGCTTTGCTCTGGCCTGACGCTTGGTCCCGGTTGGTCCAGCCCCTGCCCCTGCCTCTGTTGTCTGCTATGGCTACCACCAGCATTTCCATCTTTTCCTTGGCTGCTTTCTTTTTCTCTTGCTTCTCTACCTCCTCCCTATTAGCAAAAACCTTGTCTGTTATTGCCACAAGCTGGGATGTGTTCATCCCCAAGAAACCTTCTTGCTTTTGAAGCTTCCTCTGGATGTCCGGTGCCGACTGCGCTACAAATGTCTTATTTATTGCCCTAAGCTGGTAGAGTGTGTATCTCTAGTATCTCTAGTATGCCTCAATAATCCTTTCCAAGAATGCCCCTGGAGTCTCATCCTTTTTCTGGATTATTTATCTGGGTTTATTTATATTGGTGGGTTTTGTAGGGCCTTTCTTAAGGGCTCCTAGGAAAATATTTTGGTGCTGTGTTAAACTCTCCCTTCCCTCTGTAGTGTGGGGATCCCAATTGGGGTTGTTATCTGGCCATACTTTCTTTTTCCACTCGCCTGCATCTCTTTCTGTGTCGGGCTTGGAATCAGCTGCAAGTTTCTCTGCATTGGCTAGGATCCTCCTTCTCTCCTCAGTGGTAAAAAGCGTGTTTAACAGAACTCGTATGTCTTGCCAATTGGGATCGTGTGCAGCGACTATGCTTTCGCATAACTCGGTTAACTTCTCGGCATGCGTAGTATAGGCTGGACTATGTGTTCGCCAGTTCAACAAATCAGTTGAAGAAAAAGAAATATTTTATTTATTTATTTATTTGATTTTATATTCCGCTCCTCCCTGCAGGCTCGGGGAGGATCACACAACATACAATACATACAATAAAAACACCAAAATACAACAATATTAAAATTGTTAGGAATTACAGATTCCTTAAAACTCATGAGATAATGATCAGGTGTCAGAACTCGAGGTTCTTAGCCTGAGTGAGGCTAAAGGAACTCCGAGTTTGACATGAATGACCGCCCTGCAGTCTGTGGGGAGTTCCCGGGGATGAGTCATGGGAAGTGACGTGGCTCTGTGGGACAATATGCTGAATCAGCGGAAGATGATGCGGGGCTGACCTGATATGACTTTGGGGACACTATGGGCATCACTGGGTGGCGCTGAGTCATGGGGAAATGATGAAACCCTGACCGGACATTGCGGGTGGCAGGAAGGAGGGGTTGTTTGTATATAAGGTGGGGCGGGGTGAAGTGAAAGTGCTTTTGCTTTAGAAGTACTGAACCTCTAATAAAACCCAGTGGATTGACCGGAAGACTCTGCGTGATTCTTGGGCGTGTTGGAGTGGCCTTACAGAAGCAAAAGCCCCATCAACTTTCCCTGAGATGGCGAGGTTGGAGGAGGAGGACTACTTGGATCGGTGGAATGTGGCTCCAGAGGAGATTCGAAGAACGATGGAATGGGAGTGGACTACCATCGACCAGGTCGGTTTTCCGGATGAGTCCAAAGAAGCAGCGGCGCAGGGGCGTGCGTCTGTTCAGGTGGACAGGGGTGCTCGTTACCGGGAGGCCAGAGAAGTTGATGCCTGGAGAGGTGCGGCTCAGGTGGCTTCGGGACGAGTAGCCGGAGGATTCAGAGAAGCAGGTGCGGGTCAAGGCCCTGTTCAGGTGAACCTCCTGAGAACTGGAGAAGGATCCCAAGAAGCAGTGAGGAGCGCTGTTCAGGGGGAACCTCAGGCAGTTCTGGATGATGCGGAGTGGAGAAGTCTGCATTCGGATAGTAGTGCGACTACCGAGCCGGAAGAGCCTACGGAATTGAAGGTCCTGCAGTGTCGCATGGAGGCGATGGAGGCTACATTCCAGCGGATGTCCAGGGAAATGGCGAGGAAGGAGCAGGCGTGGGAATCGATGTGGAGTGCTCCTGGAGGAGGGGACTTTACCCATTATTCCCGGATGGACGGTGAACCGGAAGAGCGTCCTAGATCTCCTTCTGGAGTGTGGACGGGTGGTAACACCGGTGCTGGAGGTCGAGGATTGAGAGCTGGCGTGTCGTTGGGGCCTATATCGGAGGAGAGAGGAGGCTCAGTACCCGTTGGAAGGTACTCCGAGGAATTCATGAGCTTGGCGGGGAAGGTGGTCGAGTGGTCGCCAGCTACTTTGTTGGAGTTATACAAAGATGGTCTGAGGAGAGAGATTGTGGAGTGGTGCCTTCATCGAGATGACCCCGGAAACATTGATGGCTGGATCTAGTTAGCTGGCAATGTGGAGGGTATCCTGGCCCAGGTGCAGAGGCGCAGATCGGTGACGGCTGGGAGGTTCCGTGGAGAGCCCAGAAGGAGTTTGACGGAGGGTCGAGGAGGACGAGGAGAGCCCAGGTGGGGTGGTGCCAGTGACGGAAGGCCGAGTGGTGTGAGGAGGCCCATGATGGTGAGAGGTCTTTGTTTTATTTGTCAAAAGCCAGGAAATTTAGCAGCCCAATGTTGTCAAAAGAGACTGCCGGAAACAAAACGTTCAGTGGTGGCTGGAGGGGCGTTGGGTGACAAGTTGGAGCAACCCTCTATGGGGGTGAGTGAGGGATTTCGAAGTATTCAATGCCCTATAGAAATATTGAAGGATACGGGATATGAAAAACATCAAGCATTTATAGATTGTGGATGTTCCGAGAATATTATGACCCCCAGTTTAGTAGAAAAGTTAAATTGTGGCACCCAGGTTATGCCGGCTCCGGTGCATGTTGCCCAGCTAGATGGGACTTTTGTGGAGGGTGGTCCGTTCCCTTTAAGTACTAAGGGATTAAAAGTCAAAGTGGGACCTTGGAAAGGGGAAGTGGATTTTGTGGTGGCCCCAATAAGTGAACAGTGAAAAAACGAGCAGGCTGGTCTATAAACTAGCACAAACAACAGTGTGAGGGTGCCAAATGGTCATTAGACTGTATCCCCTGAAAGTTCAATGAAAACACAACCCCAAAGTATGCAAAATATAGCTTTCTATTCAATAGTGGGAAGTATCAAACACATACATTGAAAAAGATACAATATCTCAATGCAATTGAGAGGCGCGTGTATCTCCCCCCCAAGGCAAACAAAACAGTACTTGCAATGGAGCTGTAAATCGTGCTGATGAGAATCCAATCCTTGCTGTGTAAACAGCAAGGCCGCCCCGGCTCGGGCGTGAGCCGGCGTGGTGAGGACGGCGCCGGTGATGACGCGAGCGGCGCTGGAAAACACCGTCGTCTGCGCTGTGTTGTTGTGATGATGACGATGCGTAGTGGGCGGGAGGAGGATAGCCCGAGAAGAGCTAATAGCAGTGACGGGGAAATCCCTGAAGCGGGGATCCCGGGGAATCCTCAGCGTCCTTCTCTAAAGTAGCCAGTAATCTCGAACCCCTCCCTTGCCGGGTGAGCGGCAAGGCGCGACAGTGGAGCTCCTCAGGAGGGAATCCCGGGAACCAAGACGCGGAAGGGGATGGTGGGATATCTGGTGGGGTGGGTTGGATTCACAAAACATTCAGTAGTCTAATAAAGAGCGCCAATGCTCCGTGAAGGGGAAATCCCCCAGGACTGGTGTATGAGAAGAGGCGGTGTGGCTCCTTCTTCATACAAAGGCTCGGTGGTTAGCAGAGCCGACGGCCAGCATGATGCTAATTATATCCGCGGCTTTGTTCAACCGTTTCGGGCTTATTTTGTAGGCTCCTTTATCAAGGCTCTATGGCTAGTACCAAGCAGTAGTCTCATATCAGGTGTTGGATAACACATAACCCCGCTCTGTGTGGAGTAGGGTGACCATTGGCGCTCTTTATTAGACTACTGAATGTTTTGTGAATCCAACCCACCCCACCAGATATCCCACCATCCCCTTCCGCGTCTTGGTTCCCGGGATTCCTCCTGAGGAGCTCCACTGTCGCGCCTTGCCGCTCACCCGGCAAGGGAGGGGTTCGAGATTACTGGCTACTTTAGAGAAGGACGCTGAGGATTCCCCGGGTTCCCCGCTTCAGGGATTTCCCCGTCACTGCTATTAGCTCTTCTCGGGCTATCCTCCTCCCCGCCCACTACGCATCGTCATCATCACAACAACACAGCGCGCACGACGGTGTTTTCCAGCGCCGCTCGACGTCATCACCCGGCGCCGTCCTCACCCACGCGCTCACGCCGAGCCAGGGACGGCCTTGCTGTTTACACAGCAAGGATTGGATTCTCATCAGCACGATTTACAGCTCCATTGCAAGTACTGTTTTGTTTGCCTTGGGGGGGGAGATACACGCGCCTCTCAATTGCATTGAGATATTGTATCTTTTTCAATGTATGTGTTTGATACTTCCCACTATTGAATAGAAAGCTATATTTTGCATACTTTGGGGTTGTGTTTTCATTGAACTTTCAGGGGATACAGTCTAATGACCATTTGGCACCCTCACACTGTTGTTTGTGCTGGCCCCAATAAGTGAGCATAAGGTGGTGTTGGGTATGCCGTGGTTGGGGGAGGCTAACCCGCTTATTGATTGGAGGTCTGGGTTGGTTAAATGTCGGGAGGTTCCTATGGGGGAGACGAATCATGGGAATGAAGGGACTGATTTGCAGAATCAATTAAGGGGTGTTCCGAAAGAATATTGGGATTATGTTGATGTGTTTGACCCTGTGTTAGCTAAAGGTCTTCCTCCTATTAGAAATGTTCAATGTAGGGTGGAGATTAAAGAAGGGGCGTTACTACCTAAACCTAAAATTTATCCCATGTCTGCCAGGGAAAAGATAGCTTTAAGGGAGCAGGTCGATGAGTATTTGAAAAAGGGGTTTATCGAATGATCAGAGTCACCTATTGCTGCCCCCGCTCTGTTTAGGGAAAAGAAGGATGGGAAATTACGATTATGTATTGATTATAGGGGGTTAAATGCAATAAGTACCACCAACTGTTACCCCTTGCCATTAATTAAAGATTTGTTAGGACAACTTGGAGGAGGGCAGTATTTCACCAAGTTGGATTTGATAGACGCGTTCCATATGGTGCGGGTGAGAGAGTGATAAGTGGAAGACTGCGTTCTCTTGTCCTCTCGGGCTTTTCCAATGGACCGTCATGCCTTTCGGTTTGGCCGGCGCCCCTGGCATATTTATGCAATTAATTAAAGAGGTTCTGCACCCCCTATTATATAGGGGTGTGTATGTGTATTTAGATGATATTGTGATCATGACTGAAACGAAGGAAGAGCATGTTAGATTAGTGAGAGATGTATTGGAGCGGTTAAGGCGGGCAAAGTTATATGCTAAATTAAGCAAATGCGAGTTTGGAAAGACCCAGATTGATTTTTTGGGATACCGCATCAATAGAGATGGAGTTGCCATGGATCCGGCGAAGGTGGAGGATGTAATTAGTTGGGAGGCTCCGCAGACTAGAAGGCAGTTGCAAGCGTTTTTGGGGTTGGCAAATTTTTACCGGACCTTTATCCCGGAGTTTGCAGAGATCACCCTTCCTTTAACGGAGTTGTTAAAAACTAAAGGGAAGGGGGAATCTAAGAAGGTGAAGTCTCCCGGGGCTAGGTTAGTGTGGACAGAAAAGTGCCAGTCAGCATTTGCCAGGTTGAAGGAAGCCTTTACTACTGAACCGTTGTTAGTGCATCCGGATTTGGAGAAGCCTTTCGTGGTGCAGTGCGATGCTTCTGCTTGGGCTTACGGAGGGGCGTTGTTGCAGCGTGACTCCCAGGGCAGACTGAGGCCGTGTGCTTATTTTTCAAAGAAATTTGGTGAGCAGGAGAGGAATTGGCCCGTGTGGGAAAAAGAGGCGCATGCGGTACGCTGCGCTTTGCAGATGTGGAGGCATTTTTTGGAGGGAGCTGTTCATCCGTTTGAGGTGTTAACAGATCATAGAAATTTACAGTACTTGAGGAATCCTCAGAAGTTGTCTCCCAAGTTCAACTCAACCTATCTCTGATAGGTTGGATAGAAACCATTAAGATGAGTGTTTTACCAAAACTTCTGTATTTATTTCAGAATATTCCAATAATCAGAAATCAAAAGATATTTAATACATGGAATAAAGAAATTAACAAATTTATCTGGAATGGTAAAAGGCCAAGGATAAACCACAAAATAATGGTCGACAAAAAACAAAGAGGTGGGTTTGGCCTCCCGGACTTAAGGAGTTACCATGATGCCTGTGCCCTAATGTGGGTTAAAGATTGGATTGCACTTCAAAATGAAAAACTCCTAACATTGGAAGGGTTCGACCTGAGGAGAGGTTGGCATGCATACCTTTGGTATGGTAAAACGGAGATAGAAAAAAATTTGGCAACCACTTTGTCAGGTCGGCCCTTATAAAAATATGGCTGAAATATAAAAAAAATTCCACCATAAGATACCTTTGTGGGTATCACCCTTAGAAGCTGAACATAGAAGGCAACAAGGATGGAGAAAGTGGATAACGTATAAAGACCTGCTAAAGAAAGAGAAGGGTAATTTAGAAATAAAAACCCAAGAAGAACTGTCCGTGCTCTCAGGGGGGACATCGTGGTTATTATACCATCAAATTAAATCAGCGTACAACAGAGACAAAAAAAATGGCTTTGATGAGAATGAAGATTTCTGGGAGAAAATAATAACATCAGGGAAAAAAATGATAACAAAATTATATAATAAATTGATAGAATGGGAAACAGAGACTGAAACAGTGAAAAGCTGTATGCTAAAATGGGCAAAAAATGTAGGGAGACCGATAAAATTAAACGAATGGCAACTAATATGGACAAAGAAATTGAAATATACCTACGCTATGGACCTGAAAGAGAACTGGATGAAGGTATTCCATCGCTGGTACATTACCCCCCCAAAAATTAAAACAATGTACAAGAATAGTAACGCTAAGTGCTGGAAATGCCAAGAACATCCAGGCAGCTATTTTCATATGTGGTGGTCTTGCCCACAAATCAGAGGCGGTCCGTCCATATACGCAACCTACGCCCCCGTGTAGAGCGCCATCTTGGAAGGGGCGAATTCTCCCGCCTGCTGGGCGCATCGGGAGGCCCCGGCCCACCCCTCCCCGCCACCGACGCATCCTCGGGCCCTTCGCCTTCCTCTTGCCTGCCTTCCTCCCATCTCTCTCTCTCTCTCTCCAGTCAGGAGGCAGGGCAGAGGCGGGGCAAACACTCCTTTCAAAGCCCCGCCCCGGCTCAGCTTCCGCCCCCCCTGAGCTGAGCCGGGAGGAGGAGGAAGAAGAAGGAGCAGCACCGCATGGCCGTCGCCTCCTCCTCCCTGACCGGCCCCCTTCCTTGCCGCCAGCGGCAGCGCCTCCTCCTCCGAGAGAGAGAAAGAAAGGGAGAGGAAGGAAGGAAGGAAAGAAGAGGTAGGGAAAGGGGAGGGGAGAAGGAAAGGGTGAAGGGGGAGAAAGGAAGGAAATAAAAGTTTTATAATACCTTTGAGTGTTGAGGGTGTGTTTTCACCCCCCTTCCTTCCCTGCTTCTGTCCTTTAATTGTATTATATTGCTGAGGTACCTTAAGGGGACCGTGCTTCCTTCAGGTGGCAGTTCCTCGTCCCTGGCTTCTTTCGCTGGAAACAGAAGCTCTTGCAAAAGTCCGAATTATTCCCAGTGCTGGGGCATTCAAAATACAAGCAGTTGTTTATTCGGGAATGTTTGCTTTGTGAATACTTCCTGGCTCCAGTCCCTGCTTTCCTCTCTCCTTATTTCGGGGGCGAAAGCCTTGCCAAAAGTGCGGACTTCTCCCACTAAAGAGGCGTTTGAAATCCAAGCCTCATTAAAGGTTGCTGTTTGGCTTTTCTATTCGCATTTAAATTGTCACCTTTGTCACCGTGGAGAGTCATAGGACCAGATCCTTATTAGGATAGTTATGCCAAAAATAATAAAGTATTAAGTAATATATATATTCAGTATTATTTATTCCTATTTAATAGTTGTGTGTGTGTGTGCGTGTGTGTGTATAGAGAGAGAGAGAGAGAGAGAGAGAGAGAGAGAGGGTTATTTAATACCAATTTATATTAATACTATATAGTATAATCTTTATAAAATATAATATGTATTTATATAATATAATTTATAACATAATATAATTAATATTAGTGCTGGCTCCTTTTTATATTGTCTATGCTTTTGATAAATATTAATATTTATCATACTTCTGTGGCACCCTTTCTTCTTCTTAATGGTGGATTATACAAAGGGAAAGAGGCTGTACCATAGGCAAAACAATCCAAAACAATGCTTTGAGCAGGAATGAGTGACAGTGTGGACACATATAACCCAGTTCAAAGCAGGCATTGTGTATTATCTGCCTTGATTTGAAAAGTGTTCAATTTCTTGTGTGTTAAGGATAACTCGATGTTTTTTTTTAAAACAAAAACACTTAAATTTGTTGCAAAGATTAATAAATAATTGCATTCTAAAAAAAGTTACTTTGTGTTAATTCTATGTAATGTAACTATATGAACATAATGTGATACGTAAACTTCTGGTTTGTTTAAAAAAATCTTTTATTTACCTCTATTTTTAATCTGAGTGATGAGTATATGTTTGTTTAAACAATTATTGTTTAATGATGTATGTTTTAGGGTTCTTTACATTGTATGTTTGGGCATCGATGTGCTGCCTTGTTAGCCACTGAGAAGGGCGGGGGAAAAATGTTGCAAATAAATAAATAAATAATACCTTATACCAGTGCTGTCCAACTTCTGGCGGGTCCAGGGCCGGATAAGAGGTCACTGATGACCTGCGGGGCCGCTCGGCCCGCCCCAGGCCCCGCCCCCTAGCCCAGGCCCGCCCCTCCTAAAGCCGCCGAAAAGGAGGTAGGCAGCGCCAAGAGCAGCGCGTCACAGGCCTGGCGTGATGCGCTGCTCTTGGCACCACCTACTCCTCCTTTCGGCGCCCCTCCCTTCCTAGGTCGGGGGAGCCGCCGAAAGGAGGAGTAGGCGGCGCCAAGAGCAGCGCGTCACGCCAGGCCTGTGACGCTGCTCTTGGCGCCGCCCCTTTTTCGGCGGCTCCTGCCCTAGGAAGGGAGGGGGCGCCGGGCAGAAGGCGGGCGGCCTGGCGGCAGCGCGTCACAGGCCTGGCGTGACGCGCTGCCCTTGGCACCGCCTACTCCTCCTTTCGACGCCCCCTCCCTTCCTAGGCCGGGGAGCCGCCGAGGAGGAGTAAACGGCGCCAAGAGCAGCGCGTCACGCCAGGCCTGTGACGTGCTGCCGTTGGCGCCGCCTTCTGCCCTTTTCGGCGGCTCCCCCGCCCTAGGTAGGGAGGGGGGACGCCAAAAAGGAGCAGCTAGCTCTCTTCCTCCTCCCTGCCCCGCCTCCCCCTCCCCCCCCGGCCGCCATTTTAAAAAAAAAAATCGATTTTTTTAAAAAAAATTAAAAATGGCGGCTGAGGGCATAGGTGGGGCCGTGTCCAACAGGCTACGGGGCCGGATCCGGCCCCGGGGCCGCCAGTTGGACATCCCTGACTTATACCTTTTGTTATCAAGTGATTTGGGGGGGGCAAAATAATGTTCGCTTACCATTTAAAATTACCTTGGACCGCCCCTGACAAATAAAGAAATTTTGGAATCAAATCCACGACACAATACAAGATATTTTAAAAATAAAATTCCCGTTAAAACCGGAATACTTCCTTTTGGGAATCCTGGATAGGGACCCAATATTAGAGGAAAATGAAGACAAGCTATTTTTTAATATGTTTACAGCTGCAAGAATCGTTCTGGCTAGAAAATGGAAGACTGACAAAACCCCTGACAGAGCTGAGTGGATGGAAAAGGTATATGAAATAAAAAATATGGACACATTGACATTTTATTTAAAAAGGAACACCCCTACTCCAAGAAAGCAGACAAAATGGACTCAAATAGATGATTACTCTAAAGTAAACTTTTAATGAAGATAAATATGAAATAAGGACTAACACATTAAGACATCGTGACAAAACCCCACCAAGAAGAAGAAAAGGAAGTCAATAGTACAGAATTTTTCCCACAGAAACCCAATTCCCCTTTCCCCTTCCCCCATGTTCCCTCTTCGAGCATCTTCTCTGCTTTTATTCTATCTGACTTATTATTAGTAGTCTATTTCTCCCAACCCCCTCTCCTCACCCCTTTACCCTACCCAAACCCCGAGTATAATAATGAAAAGTTGTAATTCTTTTTTTTCCTTTTTTTCTCCTGGTCTTTTATTGTTTCTACGAGAATGTAGTATTTACTACTCTCGTTTCTCTTTACCTTATTTTGAAAATTAAAAATAAATAATTTAGAAGTTGTCTCCCAAGTTGGTGAGGTGGGCTCAGTTTTTCTCCAGGTTTAATTTTACTTTGAAGCACATAGGAGGAAAGCAGAATGTGGTAGCGGATGCTCTATCTAGGTATCCGGCTATGGGGGCCAATCCTCCTTCGAGTTTGGAGGATGTATTTACTAGAACGCAATGGGGTTTGGAGGTGCAAACCCGGTCTCAAGTTAAGGAAGTGAAGAAAGAGGAAGAGATGAAGGTGAAGGAGTGGTCGCCCGCATTACAGACTTTTTATTCAAAGGATGAGTGGTTGCGAAGCCATGAGGGAGAGTGCCAGAATGTAAACGGAATATGGTTCTTCAAAACCAGGCTTTATGTACCCCAGGGATTAAGGAAGAGAGTGTTGGAATTGGGGCATGACCATAAGACTGCTGGGCATTGGGGCTTGGCTAAGACTCTTTTTAGCATTAAGTGAGTCGGTATTGGTGGCCTGGGATGAGGGAGATGTGAGGAATTATGTACAGAGTTGTGATGCGTGCGCAAGAGGTAAGGCCCCTACGGCTAGGCCGCAGGGGTTGATACAAACTGTTGCTACTCCGACCAGGCCCTGGACACATGTAAGTACTGATTTTGTTGGAGAGTTGCCTGTGAGTCGAGGGTATAGGTACATCTGGACGGTGTTGGATTTATTTTCAAAGCAAGCGCATTTTATTCCTTTGACACGATTGCCTTCGGCGGAGAGGTTGGCCAAGTTATATATTCAGCACGTTTATCGGTTGCATGGTTGTCCGGAGCAGGTGCTCAGTGACCGGGGAGTCCAGTTTACAGCGCGATTTTGGGAAGCGTTTTTAGATGTTTTAGGGGCGGATCGGAGTTTGACATCTGCATATCACCCTTGCTGTAATGGCGGCGTGAAACGTGCGCAAAAGTCATTAGGCAGTTACTTAAGGATTTATACGAATAGGCAGCAGAATGACTGGGTAGATTTGCTGCCTTATGCGGAAATGGCGTACAACAGTTCTGTGCATTCGTCTACAGGAGGACGCCGTTTTCGATTGTGTATGGGCAGGAAGTGTTGCCTTTGCCCCATTTGCCTGGGCGTGAGGGAGAGTTGGATTCGGAGGAATGGAGTGTTAGGGCGAAAGTGGAATGGAAGGAAGTGGTGGAGGCTTTGAGGAAGGCCCAAGGGAGGTATAAGAAATATGGAGATCGGAAGAGGCAGGAGAATGAGGATTATCAGGAAGGTGATTTAGTGTGGCTATCCACGCAGAATATAAAATTGAATCTGCCCTCCAAAAAGTTAGGTCCGAAATATCTGGGGCCCTTTAGGGTGGCTCAGAGGGTGAATAAAGTATCCTACCGATTGATCTTGCCGAAGGGAATGGGCAAGATCCACCCCACGTTTCATTGCAGCCTCTTAAAGAAATATGTACATCTGGTAATGCCCAAAGATTGAGTGTATTCTGTTTTCTGCAGGGGGAGGAGGACGGGATGGAGGAGACCCTTATGTCAGAACTCGAGGTTCTTAGCCTGAGTGAGGCTAAGGGAACTCCGAGTTTGACATGAATGAATGCCCTGCCGTCTCTCGGGGATGACGTAATCACCCGGGAGGGTGCCGAGTCATGGGAAGTGACATGGCTCTGTGGGACAATATGCTGAGTCAGCAGAAGATGACGCGAGGCTGACCTGATATGACTTTGGGGACACTATGGGCATCACTGGGTGGCGCTGAGTCATGGGGAAATGATGAAACCTTAACCGGACATTGCGAGCAACGGGTGTTTGTATATAAGGTGGGGCGGGGTGAAGTGAAAGTGCTTTTGCTTTAGAAGTACTGAACCTCTAATAAAACCCAGTGGATTGACCGGAAGACTCTGCGTGATTCTTGGGCGTGTTGGAGTGGCCTTACAATCAGGCAGAGTACATTTCCGATTTAACTAAAAGCAAGTCTAAAAGGGCGGTCTTGCATGCCCTCTGGAAAGGGATAAGCTCTGAGATCGCACGGGTGTCGACTGGAAGTGCATTCCATAATGCAGGGGCCGCACCAGAGAAGGCTCGTTGCCTCGTTGTGGACGGATGGCAGGAGCGGATCGATGGAATAACTAACAAGTTCTGCTCCTCTGAGCATAGTGATTTCGGGGGAATGTACGAGGTAAGGCGGTCCCTCGGGTACACAGGCCCTAGACCGTGCAAGGCCTTGAAGGTTAAAACCAGCACCTTGAAGGCAATTCGGTACTCGATTGGCAGCCAGTGCAGTTCCCGTAAGATGGGAGTGATCTGCACTAGCTTGAGTTTCCGGATTGTCGACAAGGGAAGGCCGACGTAGAGGGCGTTATAGTAGCCCATCGCTTGGATCACCACGGCCAGGTCATCCCTGGACAGGTAGGGTGCCAGTCGCCTAGCCTGTCGGAGGTGGAAATATGACTGTTTTTGCATTGCCACTGCCATCTGGTGGATAAAGTCGAACATTGCAGTTTTAAAATCTTTTCTTTGAATCGATTTGAGTGTTTTTGCATTGCCACTGCCATCTGGTGGATAAAATCAAACATTGCAGTTTCAAAATCTTTTCTTTGAATCAATTTGAGTGTTTTTGCATTGCCACTGCCATCTGGTGGATAAAATCGAACATTGCAGTTTTAAAATCTTTTCTTTGAATCGATTTGAGTGTTTTTGCATTGCCACTGCCATCTGGTGGATAAAATCAAACATTGCAGTTTTAAAATCTTTTCTTTGAATCGATTTGAGTGTTTTTGCATTGCCACTGCCATCTGGTGGATAAAATCAAACATTGCAGTTTCAAAATCTTTTCTTTGAATCAATTTGAGTGTTTTTGCATTGCCACTGCCATCTGGTGGATAAAGTCGAACATTGCAGTTTTAAAATCTTTTCTTTGAATCGATTTGAGTGTTTTTGCATTGCCACTGCCACCTGGTGGATAAAATCAAACATTGCAGTTTTAAAATCTTTTCTTTGAATCGATTTGAGTGTTTTT
>JARBWK010001398.1:0-19333 GCA_030556195.1 Anolis apletophallus | reverse complement strand
ATATTGTTTGTAGTATTACATGTAATATAAAATATATCATTATTCTATTGTAATATTGTATTTGTATTATATTGTATGACAATATTAAGCAGAACTGTATAATAATCAACAAGAAATGCAATGTAAATGCATCAAAATCAGAATATATTACCTACCACCCGTCTCATAATTCATAGGAGTCTCCCATGAGTCCAAAATTAGGATCCCAATGTAAATGTAAATAGAAAAACAGACAAAATGTTCAAATGAGGTCGAATACAGGCAGCGCGGCCTGGGCAAACTTGGGCCCTCCCTCCCTCTAGGTGTTTTGGACTCCAACTCCCACAGCTCCTCATAGCCTCAGGCCCCTCAGGCCTAGACAGAAATAGTGCCGAAGAAAGGAAGGAGGGAGGGAAGAGGTCACAGAGGAGGAGGAGGAGGAAGAAAGCCCTTCATTCATTCCTTCACTTACACTTCCTTCACTGATTATTTTTTCCTTCCCCGCAAACGCGCGCGCGGCGGAGACAAAAGAAGAAGGGAAGCACTCCCTGCCTGCCCGATAGGGAGTGCTTTGCTTACAGACTTCTGCACAAGGGAGCTACTGGGCATGTGCGGAGGTTTTCGTGGATGTGCAGTTGCTCCTGTGCTCAATTTCAGCTCTGGAGCAACTGCGCCTGCGCGAAAACCTCCGCGCATGCCCAGAAGCGGCGTTGGAGTGCACAAGGCTGGGGACCAAAAGCAGGCAGCTGCGGCGCTGCCTGAGGAACATCGGCAGGGCCAGGATGGTGCCCCATGTGGCCAGGATGGCGCCCCCTTCCCAGATGGCGCCCTAGGCGGCCGCCTACTTGGCCTACCTTGTAGGACCGCCCCTGTGTAGACCTGTGCCAAACTCATAAAGAATGTAGGTACTTACCTTGGAGTCAGGTGTTTTTGTCCAAGGGAAGACTGGGGAGGTTTTGTCTATGGTCCTTGCCCCAGTTAAAACCCCAAATAATCAAGTTGCTATTCCTTTGGTAAGTTTTCCAGGTTTAAATCTTAAATAATTAACATGTCAAATAAAGTTGCCCTTATTCCATCCAATTTCATGTGTCATTATTTTAGGGGTGGTCATCAATGGGCAACTTGAAAGTCTGTGATTTGTTTCCTTATACTGTAGATCTTTATCATTAAACAAGACAGTCTTTCAAACAGAATGTTAGAGGATTGTTCTCTCTAAAGCATAATAGGTAGCCACTCTATTTAGTAGAGTTGTACACATATCTGTTTGGACTGAAACTGATTAGGAAAATTCAGTGATTTGTTTGCTTAATCCTCAAAAACAGGATGGGTGGGGGAGCCGGAAGGCCAGCTGAAACAAATCAACAGAAGTTAGATCTTTCAACTACTAGAGTTGATGGGATTAACTGTATGTTACCCGAGGAAGAGGCCTGCTGCAGGAGCCTCCTTCTTTCCTTCCCTTGGCAGCATCCTTCGTGTCCTCTGAAAAACTTCCCTAGGCCCTTCCTCCAGAGAAAGCCTTGTTGAAAACTCACTTTCCCAGCAGCACTTGTGTGGGGCGAGCATTGAAAAATCTCTGAGCTCCGCCCAGGGTATGAGAGGAAAGGAGGTCTGTCTCTGTCTCTGTGTCTCAGTCAATAAAAGGCCTGGTTGTGTCCATGCTCTGATTGGCTGAGAATGGACACAACCAGTGGCTACATTTCCCAGATCCCTCTCTTGTGGTTTGTCTTATTTTTATAGTAAAAACCTAATATTATAGTAAAAACTTAAAATAATTTTTTTAAATAATCCCAGGATTGGCAAATTGTTATGAAACTTGGCAGGCCTGCTGTCATAAATGTGGTCTACAATGGAGGTAGGTTTCATGTAGATAGGCCCAAAACTGAGTGAGAAATGAGCCTCTAAAGTTTCCCCATTGTAGCCAATGGGCCGAATCTTTCCCAAACAAAAACAACACCCCTCCTCCCATTTTGGCAATTTTCCGGTAAACGGAATGAGGGGTTAGCCAAAAATGAGATTGAAAAATGGCATGGTTTTGTGCCAAATTGCACACCCCTACTATTCAGAACACCCATTCACCAACTCATTCTCCTCCAGCTTTCAAAAAGAGCAGCTAGCCAGGAATGATTTTGAGCCAGCTTTGAGGATGGCATTCCCTGCATTTTAAAATTGCATTTATGCTGGCAGGAAATGTGCACTGTTCTGTCAGCACAATGCATTCACAACTAACTTCATAACAAGGTCGTCTTCAATTGATCAAATATAGTCTGTTCAAATTGGAGCTAGAAAAGGCAAAATTAATATTAAATTATTTTTTAGTCAGTGTAGTTAAGAGGGATGTGAATTGGTTCTTAATGTAGATTAGATTAAACTGGCAGTCTGTTTAATGCAGACATTGACTATTTTAGGTATGAAAGTAGAGGTTAAAGTAGTGTTAAGAGGTTAACGTAAAAACAAGCTTGGAACTTTAAGTCATTACACATCAAGGTGAAAATTTAATTAAGCATTTTGGCATTTCAAGGCAATAATACACTTTTCTTAATGTTTAAAAGACTTCAAACATTATAGTTCAAAACTGGCACAGTAACAATGCCTGATTTCCTCTTGTGTTGTGCAGTACACGTTATTGTGTTTATAGCAGTACACGTTATTTGTACATATATTCCATGGTTCATGTTTATAGAAAACTCATATATTAAAAGAAAATGCTTTGTACATAAGAACATAAGAACATAAGAAGAGCCATGCTGAATCGGGCCTCAGCCCATCTAGTCCAGCATTCTGTGTCACACAGTGGCCCACTAGTTGTACACGGGGATCTCTAGCAGAAAGGAGGGCAAAACCCTCACCTGCTCCCGACCCCCCACAACCAGTTCCCCGGGGAAAATCCTGCCTGCCTCCATCAACACAGAGGTGGCACTTGGATGTCCATTTCAGTAGCTACTGATTCCCTTGGTATCCATGAATCTGTCTAATCCTGCCTTGAAGCTGTCCAGGCTGACCGCTGTCACAACCTCCTCTGGAAGTGAGTTCCATAACCCAATGACCCTCTGGGTGAAGAAATATTTCCCTTTATTAGTCCTAACTTTCCTACCTTGGAGCTTTAGGGAGTGCCCCCTAGTCCTAGTGTTGGGTGACAGAGAAAATATTTTTGCTTTATTCACCTTTTCTATCCCATGCATGATTCTATACACTTCGATCAAGTCACCTCTTAAACGCCGTCTTTCAAGGCTGAAAAGACCAAGGCGTTGCAACCTGGTTTCATAAGGGAGCTGCTCCATCCCTTGGATCATTTTTGTTGCCCTTCTTTGTACCTTTTCCAGTTCCGTTATATCCTTCTTAAGTTGCGGAGACCAGAATTGTACACAGTACTCCAAATGTGGCCTTGCCATAGATTTGTAGAGAGGCAATACAACATTTGCCGACCTATTTTCGATTCCCTTCCTGATCATGCCAAGCATAGAATTTGCTTTTTCGCTGCTGCTGCGCACTGGGTTGACATCTTCATTGAGCTGTCCACCAAAACCCCAAGATCCCTTTCCTGGTTTGTCTCAGAAAGCTTTGACCCCATCAATTGGTAGGTGTAGTTGGGGTTCTTTGCCCTGATGTGCATGACTTTACACTTGTTTAGGTTAAAATGCATTTGCCACTTTGTTGCCCATTCACTCAATTTCGAGAGATCTTTCTGGAGCTCTTTACAATTATTTTCATTTTTAACTACCCTGAACAATTTAGTGTCGTCTGCAAACTTTGCTACCTCAGAATTCACTCCTACATCCAGGTCATTAATGAATAAATTAAAAAGTAACGGACCCAAAACTGAACCTTGGGGTACGCCACTTTTCACCTCTTTCCACCCAGAGAAGTGTCCATTTATTACCACCCTTTGTTTCCTACAGTTTAGCCAGGTTCAATCCAGGACAAGACCTGTCCTCTGATTCCATGGCTGAAGAGCTTATTTAGGAGCCTTTGGTGAGGGACTTTGTCGAAAGCCTTTTGAAAGTCAAGGTAAACAATATCGACTGGGTCCCTTTATCTATGTGTTTATTTACACCCTCAAAGAATTCTATCAAGTTAGTAAGACATGATTTGCCTTTGCAGAAACCATGTTGATTTTCCTTCAGCAATGCCTGTTCTTCTATGTGCTTAGTAATTTTTTCTTTAATAATGGTTTCCATCACTTTGCCTGGAACTGAGGTTAGACTAACTGGCCTATAATTTCCTGGATCACCCCTGGATCCTTTCTTGAAGATCGGAGTTACATTTGCCTCCCTCCAGTCCTCGGGTACAGTGCCTGATCTTAGAGAAAGGTTATATATTTTGGCTAGAATTTCAGCAATTTCACACTTGAGTTCCTTAAGAACTCTGGGGTGGATGCCATCTGGCCCTGGTGATTTATTGACATTTAGTTTAGTAAGGCATGTGAGAACATCTTCCTTGTTTATCTCTATCTGGTTTAATTCATTTAATTCCCTCCCTGAAAAACTGACTCAGCTGCAGGCATATGTTGTCTGTCCTCCTGTGTGAAAACGGAGGCAAAGAAGTCGTTTAGCCGCTCAGCAATCTCCTTGTCTTCACTTATTGTCCCTATTGTTTCCAAAGTAAGCCTATTTAGCTGCTTTATCAAATACATAAAGTTAATGAGTAAACGTCCTCAAGACAATATCAATTGTGTGAATCTATTTTTGAAACTGAGAGGCACTCCAGCTCTCTGTTTCACCTCAATGAGTGCATGCTGCTGTTTTAGCAGCATTTGTAAATAAAATGGCAAAATGTGCAAAGAGATCTATTAAAATAAGAAGAAAGATTCACAGTCTTTTTGAAGACCAGAAGAATAGTACAAAAGCTTCCTTTTCTCCCTGGGGCTTACTTTGGTACATAGTTCTATGAATTGTACAGAGAGCAGACACAATGCAGCAGAAAGGTGATGCTGTTTCACGGAAGAATCATGGTAAAACATTACTTTTAACTCTATTAATGTCAACAGAAAATGCCAAGTTGTCAAAGCACATACGTTAATGCCAAGGAGTTGCAACAGGCCACCAGAGGTAAATCCTTCCAAAGTTTCACAATAGTTAAATTTCATATTGATAGAATCTGTTTTCAGAAACTCTAAATTATTTGCTGTCGTGTAACTGATTAACCACTGTTTAAAATGTATTTCAGCAAAGGATCAAGTAAGAGGGTACTTTAGTCTCCCTGTAATTTCAAATAGTAATTTTCTTTCCATTCTGGAGAAGCAGACACCTGCCCCAGCTAAGACCATAATCAGATTGCGCCTACCTCTAGCAAGTTTTCCAGATAATATTTTTAAACAGTTAGTAGGTCAAATAAAGTGACACTTATTTCATTCATTCAGTAAGTAAGTAACTTTATTTTTATACCGCCGCCATCTCCCTCAGAGACTCAGGGCAGCTGACAAAGGGCATGAGCCAAAAATCACAGATAAAATACAACACATTAAAACCAATCAAGTACAATAATAAAAAAACATTATCAAAACAACATAAAACAATGTGGCCGAGGTAAAAGTCATAGCTGGGATCTGTCTCAATGAATGCAATAATTCCTTAAAGGAGCCAATGGAAAGTGCAGTGATAAAATGTACAGGGACTAAGGCAGACCTAAACAAAAATGACAAGGAACCAATAGGAATAAAGTGCAGAATTTAGAGTGGTTTATCATTCAACATCTGTCTTTGAAAAGTCTATAAAATGAATTAAATCTATTGAAAAAACACATGTACACATATAGAAAACATAAAAATGCACATTCTTCACTCTTGTCTTGGTGATAGTGATATCTATTCAAAACTGTCAGCATATACCTACTAATTTACCTTCCTACATATTTACTGAATGGAGCACATAAAATAGCTGCGTATACTTACAATAAACAGGAGCAACACCAGACTCCTTTGCTTACAGTTATGCTAACAAAACAACTATATCATTTATTTTAAAATGTCTACCATGTTACTTAGCCTATCAATGAATTCCTCTCCCTGCATACAAATGATTGAAGACAGAAACTGCAAGGTAAAATGAAAGACAAAGATTTCAATCTCTTCTAAAAACAAACAAATGCAACAGTAAATTAGAGTTCTAACAAATTAGTGTCAAGTATCAATTGCTGGTATAAAAACATTATCAAAGAAAATGTTTCTTTTTGATCCCAGTAAAATCATCAAGCAAATTTCCCCTGAAATGGACATCTGCTCAGTCCTTCTCCTTCAAGCCTCATGTCTCTGATGGAAACACCTACAACAGCACTTTTCTTTTCCGCAGCAGAACAAAGTTGTTTCAGGCTTAGAGCAACCCGAAGTCCAAAGTTTAGAGCAAGGGGATAGCCGGATCTCACCCTTGGGCCTTAATTTGGAGACCCTTGCTCTACAAGCTTGCCTGATTCACATTTTGACTTAACATCGGTTTCAAACAAATGCATAAAAATATTATCCATGCAGTCAAAATTTATTTGGAGATGAAAGGGGGATACTGGAAGGTGAGCAAAAATTTATCACCCAGGACACCCATCCTGAATATTAACCAAGCAGCAAAAGAAGGGGGAGCAGAGGACAAACCTCACAATTCATCAATGTGATGAGAGTCACATACCTACTTAGGATGTTTCCAAAGAGCATCAAAATGCAAGACAAATAAGTGGGGCAAAAAACTGCGGTACCTGACAGCAAGTTCAGACATAAGAACATAAGAACATAAGAAGAGCCATGCTGAATCGGGCCTCAGCCCATCTAGTCCAGCATTCTGTGTCACACAGTGGCCCACTAGTTGTTACAGGGATCTCTAGCAGAAAGGAGGGCAAAACCCTCACCTGCTCCCGACCCCCCACAACCAGTACCCGGGGAAAATCCTGCCTGCCTCCATCAACACAGAGGTGGCACTTGGATGTCCATTTCAGTAACTACTGATTCCCTTGGTATCCATGAATCTGTCTAATCCTGCCTTGAAGCTGTCCAGGCTGACAGCTGTCACAACCTCCTCTGGAAGTGAGTTCCATAACCCAATGACCCTCTGGGTAAAGAAATATTTCCCTTTATTAGTTCTTACTTTCCTACCTTGGAGCTTTAGAGAGTGCCCCCTAGTCCTAGTGTTGTGTGACAGAGAAAATATTTTTTCTTTATTCACCTTTTCTATCCCATGCATGATTTTATACACTTCGATCAAGTCACCTCTTAAACGCCGTCTTTCAAGGCTGAAAAGACCAAGGCGTTGCAACCTGGTTTCATAAGGGAGCTGCTCCATCCCTTGGATCATTCTTGTTGCCCTTCTTTGTACCTTTCCCAGTTCCATTATATCCTTCTTGAGGTGCGGTGACCAGAATTGTACACAGTACTCCAGATGTGGCCTCACCATAGATTTGTAGAGAGGCAATACAACATTTGCCGACCTATTTTCGATTCCCTTCCTGATCATGCCAAGCATAGAATTTGCTTTTTTCACTGCTGCTGCGCACTGGGTTGACATCTTCATTGAGCTGTCCACCAGAACCCCAAGATCCCTTTCCTGGTTTGTCTCAGAAAGCTTTGATCCCATCAGTTGATAAGTGTATTTGGGGTTCTTTGCCCCGATGTGCATGACTTTACACTTGTTTAGGTTAAAATGCATTTGCCACTTTGTTGCCCATTCACTCAATTTCGAGAGATCTTTCTGGAGCTCTTTACAGTCAGTTTCATTTTTAACTACCCTGAACAGTTTAGTGTCATCTGCAAACTTTGCTACCTCACAATTTACTTCTACATCCAGATCATTTATGAATAAATTAAAAAGTAACGGTCCTAAAACTGAACCTTGGGGTACGCCACTTCTCACCTCTTTCCATCCAGAGAAGTGTCCATTTATTACCACCCTTTGTTTCCTACAGTTTAGCCAGGTTCCAATCCAGGACAAGACCTGTCCCCTGATTCCATGGCTGAAGAGCTTATTTAGGAGCCTTTGGTGAGGACTTTGTCAAAAGCCTTTTGAAAGTCAAGGTAAACAATATCGACTGGGTCCCCTTTATCTATGTGTTTATTTACACCCTCAAAGAATTCTATCAAGTTAGTAAGACATGATTTGCCTTTGCAGAAACCATGTTGATTTTCCTTCAGCAATGCCTGTTCTTCTATGTGTTTAGTAATTTTTTCTTTAATAATGGTTTCCATCACTTTGCCTGGAACTGAGGTTAGACTAACTGGCCTATAATTTCCTGGATCACCCCTGGATCCTTTCTTGAAGATCGGAGTTACATTTGCCTCCCTCCAGTCCTCGGGTACAGTGCCTGATCTTAGAGAAAGGTTATATATTTTGGCTAGAATTTCAGCAATTCTGATGTCCTCTTGGACTTTCCCGGCCTCTTTCTTATTTTAGGAATGCATTTTAGTTCGGTTTGTTTTAAAGTATGTTTAAACAGTTTCCAAGCATTCTGGAGGGATTTGATTTTTTTTTTTACTGAAGCTGTCAGTGTTGGTTACTGCTTCCCTGGTATCTTGACACATTTGTTTATAGCTGATTTTAGAAATCCACAAGCTGGATAGGGGAGATCTAATGGAAATGTACTTTCCCCCCCAAATGGATGCTCCGGGATGCACTGGACCTCATATGCACTAATTTGGATATCTAAACGGGCACACAAGCAGATTTCTTATTATCTCTCTTTACCCTTCTGTAAATCCGAGCTCTGTTTAATTTCATAAACATCAGAACAAAGGAATAGTTGCAGAGTTCTCATTGTGATTGCTTTTCAATCGTGCTTCTATTTAGCCACCTGTGTGTTCATGGCTCTATTTGTTTACAAACAGCATCGGTTGTTTTGGGATTCTTTTAATGTGCACATGCACTGAAGCAGTCTACACCAGTGTAAAGGGATGGAGTCACAATTTCCTTGACTGCAGGGATATATAGCCAGGCAAATGTGCACATTTTTTTGGCTGAAATCAGGTTGTAAGTGCACCTTCTTAACACAAGTTTGTCAGTTGTTTATGTGAATCTGCACACATTTTTCTGAAGTGTCATTTACAATTCCCCCCTTTATTCTGGTTTCTTCTGCATTTTAGGGCTTGTGTAGAATGACCCTTACTATTCTGACTGAAATAGGACAAAAAGGTTTACTTCTGGCTGCATTGTGCTCATTTTGATTTCAAGCTGACCAAGACAGTTCTTTAAATTGAAGAATGCATAGTTTCTTTGTGAATAACTGCTACAAATATAGGAAAATGTCTGAAATACAGCAAAAGATCTGTTGTCATGTTTCCCCAACCCAGACTTTAACTTTGATCTATAGGTTGTGCCAGAACCACACAAGAAAATACTATTTCACTAGGCTAACAGAGAAGAGCATATAATATTTCCCCTTAAAAGACAAGTGAGAAGACTTCACTGTTAGTAGGTCTTTTGGGAAGGAAGAAATGAAATGTTTTTAGTTTTAAGAAGAACCCAGATTGACTTTTATGTCTTTCACTGTGAGAGAAGGGCATGTTTCTTTGACATTCAAAGAAGCTTTAAGTGGTTAAGTGTACAACAAAACTTTCATAAATTATGTTACTTGAAAACTTGTGTGTGCAGTAATGTTTTTCAGATAAACATATATATTCTTAATAAGCACATGTTGGTCCTTGGAGTACTAGTGAATATAATTACTCTTGCAGATAAAGCAACCCAGTGCCCCCCATTTGACAAATTATACAGAAGTATGAATACAAAGTGTGTGGTTAGAACCAGTTTGCCCATCAGTTAATTATTCCAATTATATTTAGAAAATAAAAACGGGACTTTCCCCTCCTTTCTTTACGTGGACTTAAGCAATGTTAGAAATGTAGATTGCCAGTTGTTTTTGTGTGTGAAAAGGTTCAGTTTCTGTGTAACTCTATAAAATGTTGCATACATACACTGAGTAATATTAATACCTTAATAACCTGTAAATACATCAATAGTTGTAATTCAGTTGTGTCTGATCTCAAGCTTCTTGCTACACAATATATATACTTCCCATGGGTTTTAAAAGAGCCAGTAAGTCTCTTACCACTTCTACTTCACAATGGCTCCATCTAAACTGCCATGACAATCCAGTTCAATATGGTAGTGTAAATGCGTATAATCCGGTTCAATGCAGATCAATCTGTTATATGAGTCTACACTGACCATATAATGCATTTCAAACTGCATTAGATGGCAGTGTAGATGGGGCTAGAGTTTCTTATGATACTTGAACTAGGAAGCTAACAAGTTAGGTATGACCGTCCAAGTCTCATAAATAAAACAACATTATTCAGACAATTTTACTGTATTACCACTAGACTGAGGCCTTTTTAACCACGTAATTCATATGCAAGAAAATGTTTTGAGTTTTTTCATTGCAACCAAAGGAACATTTTCTTCCAATACAAAGCAATTAAGGATTAAAATTGAAATCTCCACAGAGAGCTATCTCCAACTTGTAAAATAATTGGCCTTTCAGAAAAGAAATATCTGGAGTTACTGTGCTCACCTGAAGATATGTCTATCTGATTCTTCTTGTCCACAGTGACATTGACATTGATATGAATGTTGACTTTGCCCTCGATCAGATCAATCTCTACAGCTCCCCTTCCTTCAGCAATGTTGCTGAAAAGCAGTAGTCCATTTGGATTCCATGTTCGAAACTGAAAGTTGACTGAAAATACATCCTGGTTTGGACGGCCAGGCACTTCCAGGAAACTGGTTGCATTGAAAAAGACGGGCACGGTATGAGGCTCCACACATGAGAAGCTTAAATTCCCCTATTTAAAAACAAGACACAGTAATAAACAAATGAAAAATATAACATTTAAACTTTCATCTATGAATTATTTAACCTACCATATCATATTTACAAAAATATTGCAAAGGAAAATATTTTCTATAACCATTCTACTCAGAAGTCAGACTCAGGCTGGATCTGTACTGTCAGTTAATCTGAATTTTGAAACTACATGATACGGCAGCATAGATCCAGCCCAAATTACATGTGTTACCACTGGCCATGGTATCTTTCAGATTTGATGTTATGAGATGCATTGATCTGCAATCATAGTCAAAATGTCTTATATTCACTGGCCTCTGCTATTTAACTTTTATGAGGAGCTGGGGAAGAACTGTTCATTTATATTTAATTGTTTTTCTCTCTCCCATCTCATATTTTAAGATCTTTGAATAGCTTCAAATAAAGTCAATTCAAAAAAATTAAAAGGTAAAAACATTGAAAATTAAACAATACAAATAATTTAAACATTATAATAATAATAATTTTTTTTCATGACCCACCTCTCTTGATGACTTGAGGCAGGGCACAACAAAGTCAAAAACATATAAATATAAAATATATACAATAAATTACACAGTAAAAACACAAAAATATATATAAAAACTTGCACCAAGCAAAGATACAGAACTAACATATAGTAGTAATAGAATACAAATCAACTCATGATTGAAAGTTGATTGGGTAAGAAGTGCAACATATGGTCAATGTGGACTCACATAATCAGCCTGACTGCATTGAACTGTCTTGTATGAGTCTACAGCAGTGTTTCTCAACCTGGGGTCAGGACCCTGTGGGTGTCACAAAGGGGTGTCAGTATTTTCTGTTGGTCATGGGGGTTCTGTGTGGGAAGTTTGGCCCAATTCTATCGTTGGTGGGGTTCAGAATGCTCTTTGATTGTAGGTGAACTATAAATCCTAGCAACTACAATTCCCAAATGTCAAGGTCTATTTTCCTCAAACTCTACCATTGTTCACATTTGGGCATATTAAGTATTCATGCCAAGTTTGGTCCAGATCCATCATTGTTTGAGTCTACAGTGCTCTCTGGATGTAGGTGAATTACAACTCCAAAACTGAAGGTCAGTGTCCATCAAGCCCTTCTAGTATTTTCCATTCATCATGGGAGTTCTGTGTACCAAGTTTGTTTCAATTCCATCATTAGTGGAGTTCAGAATGATCTTTGATGGTAGGTTAACTATAAATCCCAGCAACTACAATTCCCAAATGACAAAATCAACCCCCCCCAACCCCACCAGTATTCAAATGTGGGTGTACCAGGTATTTGTGCCAAATTTAGTCCAGTGAATGAAAACACATCCTGCATATCAGATATTTACATTACATTCATAACAGTAGCAACATTACAGTTATGAAGTAACAATGAAAATAATTTTATGATTGGGGGGTCACCATAACATGAGTAATTGTATTAAGGGTCATGACATTAAGAAAGTTGAGAACCACTGGTCTAGAATGACTATATAATGACTATATAATATAGTTTCAAACTGCATTAAATGACATTATAGATGGGACCCTCATTCTCACGCGCAGTATTGATCCTACTAGATGGGACATATAGGAGGTCCCTCTTCAGAAGACCTCAGTTCTCAGGTAGAGTATAAATGAGGACATACATTTCATAAAGTATCAAGGTCTCAAAATATTTGGGACTTTTATAGTTATGATCAGCTGGATGCAGTTTTCTTTAATGGCACTTGAATGAAGGGCCTTAATAGTTCAATCTTGACAATGATATGTGTAGTTTGTTCTGTTAACCAATAAAGTACTATCTCCAAAAAAGTAAAATAATGTTTGGAACAAATCAGACTGCAGACATCATTGAGCCAGGGCAATTAAAGTGGCGTCAATCTGCATTAATCCTACAGCATCAATGCACCCTTTGTTTAGCTACTTTTATTGTCCTACCCTGGAGACAAATTTTAGTATGTTTTTAATCAGACTCACTCTCAGCAAAAATGAGATAAATTTAAGAGGAAAGGGAACTTAAGAAACTTTAACTGAAATAACTGTGCGAAAATGGTTTTAGCATACAATATTTGAGACAAGTGGATTTCCCTCTTAGCCAAAGGCTAAAGAGGGAGAGGAGTTTGCCCCCTCCCACGAGAGGAGGTTCTGAACCTCTGGGAGGGCAGGGCGTGGCCTCCTTTAGGAAGGCCAGCCCCTGAAGAGCCTCAGTTGGAGCTCTGCAGCCGGAGGAGACGGTCGGTCTCCTCCTCAGGTTAGCTCGGGCCTGGGGGTGCGGGGCTTTGCGCTACCTCACCCCCTCCGGCGCCGTGCTCCCGAGTCACCGGGAAACGTGCGTCATGCGGGCCCGAGGGTAGCCGGGAGCGGGCTCCCCTGCCCTCCTCCGCTGCATTGCGACCCCTTGGGCCTGCTTTTCTCGCGCCGCCGCCCGGGCCTGCTGGCACGGGCGGCGGCGAAGGCTGTAGTTGGGCGGGCGGCCTCCCGCCGGGCGCTGCCAGCGTTGAGGCGGGGCGCCCCGCTGCAGCTGCCGCTGGTAGGGGCCGCGTCCGCTCCCGTGCGGCAGTTCGGGCCCGTCTTTGGTGCGGCGCCGGGGCCCTGTTGCTGGCTCGCCTCCTGCAAGGGGAGCGCCTCATGCTTTCCGCTGCCGCTGGGGCCGTTGATTAGCCCGGCGGCAGTGGTCTCGGTGGCGGCTGCTGCCGCCCAAATGGGATCGCCTTTTTGGGCGCCGCCACGTGGCTTGTTCGCCTCCCGCATGGCTTGCTGGCGGGAGGCGTTCTTGCAGAGGAGGTGAGGCGAGCTGGATGGCTTGGCATTCCACGTCCCCTCCCTCCTGTTGGCTACACCAGGGATGGGTGCAGCTGGCTAAGGACAGCAGTCTAAGATCTCTCTGACCAGTAGGTCATGAGTTCGAGCCTGCTTGGGTCGAGGTGGGTGCTCGACCATAAAGGCAACCTTAGTACAGTTCCTCGTATTGTGGTGACCCCAAGCATAACTCCTAATTCATACTGTGGCTGGCAGGTCCCAGGCTAACCTCGACCTGCATTGCCCCTCCTAATGGCCACTAGTGCGGCCCTTGCTGTGCCTGGGGCCGCCATCTTGGCCACATGGCTCTTACCCTGCAGGGGTGAATAGCGACCATTTTGGCAGGCTCAGACTGGGTTTCTGAGCAGCTATTTTGTGATATAGGAGGGAGTAAGGGGGTCTCTAAGGGGACAAGGATAGGACAATAAATTAGAATTAATTAATTGACATTGTTGATTAATGGAAAAGGTCCTCAATTAATAATAATGCAATAAAATATATGTATAAATAAATAAATAAATGTGGATAATGGGATATTGTTATATATATTATATCAGGTTTTGAAAGTTAATTAATGAAATATTTCATTGTATGTTGAATGAATTACTGAAAATATTTACATGTAGATTAGACTGGTAGCAATAGGATAACCAATTGATCTATTGCCATATGTACATTATGCCAGTTAAAATGGTAATATATATTTTAAAAAAATAATAAAAGAAAAAAAAAAAAAGGGAATATATATTATTATTAAGCAATGATAATGATCATAGCCGGCGAGATTAAAATACAGACGGCATGGAATACACATATAGGTGTTCCTGTATCGTGCACGCTTATGTCAGTCAGGCGCATGCACGCGTCGGCTTGATGAAATTATACTAATAAGAACAATACATCTGATATTTCAAGCAATGCACTTAGTCCTGGGTCATTGTTAAATTTCAACTCGGAGTGAGCTCTGACATTTGTTATAGCTCACTGTTGACCTGTGGCAGACAACGTTGGCAATTGACTTTATACTTTCCAAGTAATGCATTTTTATTATGTCACCGGGTCATTTTTAATTTCCAAACTTGAGGTGAGCTCCCAATACTTGGTAGCTTGCTTTTGACCTATGGCAACAGCGTTAGCACTTAGTAATAATTTCAGCATTGCATTTAGCCTTTCACTTGGGTCAGTTAATTTTCAACTGGAGGAACATGCTCTCGACCCTTGATATAACTTATGGTTGATTATGGCTGACAACATTAGCACTTGAGTGATAATTGCAGCGGTGCATTTACCAATTCGCCGGTCATCTTAATTCTCAGCTTGAGGAATAAGTTTTGACTCTTGATAGCTTGCTAGTGGCCTATGTTTGACAACATTAGCAAAGAAATTGCTTTGATTGCAGACAATGCATTTATCATTCCACTTGGGGCAGTTTAATCTTCAGCCGAGGTGTAAAGCTCCTGAACCTTGGCATAGCTGCTGTTGACCTATGCCTGTCGGCACTAGCAACTTAGTACCCTGGGTCATTTAAATTCCAGCAGCGGCGGCGAGCTCCTGACCCTTGGTATGGCTCACGGTGACTTACATTTTGTCAATATTGGCAATGGAGTTTAATTTCAATTAATGTATTAATTGCTCCAGGTTAATTTTAAATTTGGCAGGTGTGCTCCCGACCTTTTGGCATAGCCTCGTCGACCTATGTCCGTGGACAATAGTATTGAGTTACTTTGCCTGGGGCATTTAAATTTCAATTGAGGAGTGACCTTTTTGACCCAGCAGGTGCGGCTTACTGTTGACCCTGGTTGGTCATCAGCAACAAGTGAGTTATAATTTCAAGCAATGTTTGTAGTATTTCACCAGTCACGTTTAAAACTGTTTGAGTGAGATCAAAGACCCTGGGTATAGCTCTGTTGACCTATGCCCGTCAGCACTAGCAGTGGGTTTGCTTTATTACCTGGGTCAATTTAGAATTTCAACCTTGGCGGTGAGCTCCCGACCCTCGGTATGGCTTACAGTTGACTTTTAATTGTCAGCATTAGCAATCAGTGATAATTTCAAATAATGTATTTAATTTTCACCTGGGTTATTTTAAATTCGAATTGGTGAGCTCCCACCCTTTGCATGGTTTACTGTTACCTATGTCCCCAACACTAGTAACTGAGTTACTGTTTCACCTGGGGATTTTAAAAATTCAACTTGATGAGTGAGTTCCTGACCATTGGTATGGCTCACTATATACACGTTGTCAACGTTAGCAATGAGTTATTAATTTTATGCCCGGGTGATTGTTCTTTCACCATTTCACCTGGTGGGCCCCTGACCATTGGTGTAGATGACCATTGATCTACACTGGTCTGTGACCATTGGTGATTGGGTTGGTGATTTTTAAGCAATGCATGTGGCCGTCACCTGGGTCATTTTGAATTTCAACTTGAATTTGAATATCAGCCGGTGCGAGCTTTTGTGGCTTGGTATGGCTTACGTTGACCTATGTTGTCAACTTTACCAGTGATTAACAATTTCTAGCATGTAATTGTTATTTTACCTGGGTAATTTTCATTGTGACAAAGGGAGGGCTCGATTTCTGGTATAGCTTACTGCTGACCTATGTTTGGCAGCTCTGGCTGTTGTGCTATGAGTTTCAACCAACGTATTTCTTAATTTTCTGGAGTTGGAAATACGGTTGTCTCCAAAGGAGCACGCTCTCTCAGCCATATTCATTGCTAGAGTTCGCGCAACCTTTTCTTAAAAGGCCGTACCGTCAGGCCTGCAGGCACACTCTCTCAGCCTTTTGAATGGTGGGAGAATATGGAGAGCGTTTCCCCTTTTTATAAAAGATGACTAGTTATGCAGTCACACCCTCTCAGCCTTATAAATGGCTGTCGGGTTCGAAAGCCTTTTCTTTAAAACTAAAGACTGGTTATGAAAGTACACTCTGTCAGCATTATAAATGGCTAGAGAGTTTGAGCGTTTCTTAAAAATACAAGAGTAATAGTCATTGAGTCACGCCCTCTCAGCCCTAATTCGGCTGGAGAGTATGGAAAAAAGGGCATTCCTTTTTAGTATTCAGGAAGATTGGTCGTTTTAATTACACCCCTTTTGACCTTGTGAAGCGGGGGAATTTTATGAACGCATTTTATTGAAACATTAGAAAAGATTGGGTGTTGAATTCACCCTATAGGTGTTAAAGGCTTGGGAATTTTAAATGCCTTTTCTTTAGACCCCCTCAGCCTGATAAAAGGGGGATTTTTGAAAGGCGTGTTGCTTTAAGCATAAAGTTGATTGGAAGCCACAAGGTGTGTCTAGCTTTTTCTTTAAAGCATACGGTAGATTAGTTGTTCGGTCATACCATCTCCAGCCGTATAAAGGGCTGGAGAGTTTGAAAGGGCGTTTTATTAAATTATAAGGCGATTAGTATTGGGGCTCACTTTCTTTGCCTTATAGGGCTAGGGAATTCGTAAAACGTGTTCTTTAAAGATAAGGCCGTTGTTAGTTTGAGGTGTCACCCTCTGCAGCCTTAAAACGGCTGCAGGGTTTGAAACTCGTTCTTCTTAAGACATAAAGATTAATCTTTAAATTACGCCCCCTCAGCCTTAAGCGGCTGGGGGAGATAAAATAAGTATATAAATAAAAAGGGAATTTCCTGAAAGGCAAAAATGGCTAGTCATTGATTTACATATCTCTGCCTGTAACAAACAGAAAACTTGAAAAAAGTTTTCTTTTAAAACACGAGATCACTCGTTTGGTATAACATCTCAGCCCCTTAACCTGGCTGGAAGTTTTGCAATTGGTTTCTTTTTAAAAACAAAAAAAGTTGTCGTTAGTTTCCCTTCTCAGCCTGACCCCGGGTGGAGGTAATGCACGTTTTTTTTAACAGGGAAAGGGGGCTGTTGGGGTTTCATCCCGTTATAAAAAGGCCAGAAGGGAAAATACCTTTTTTTTATATTATAAAATTAGTCAGTGGTTTCCCCTTTTAGCATTGGGACATCCTCCCAGCCTTATTGAGGCCGGGGGTTTGGAAAACCGTTTTCCATTTAAAACAGAAGGAGTTTAATTATTAATTACCCCCAGCCTTTGGGCTGGAAGCTTAAAGGGGTTTTTTTTTAGAAGGGGGTTTGTTTTAAATTACCCCCGTTTTTAAACCTGGGGGTTTTCTTTTTAAAAATTTATTATTAATTACACCATCTCAGCCTCTTTCATTGGGGAAATTTAAATGTGTTTTCTTGTAAGCAGAAAAGTTTAAATGAGATTACACCCCCTAGTTAAAAATTTGGGGTTGGGAAAGTTTTTTTTAAAATATAAGGAATGATTTTTAAACACCATTTCGCCCTTTTATAGGGTGGAAAGTTCAAAAATTTATTTAATTGGAGTTCGCAATGAAATGGATGCTCATAAGTTAGCTACTAGATAGTGGGTTTGGGCCTATGTGGTGACCTCAGGTACCACCTTGCTGTTTTTTTAATGTTCATGGAAAAGGGGCTCAAGGGGGTCCCCTTGCCGTGTTGACTCTGGCCCTATTGGGGCCATTTTGAAATTGGCGGTGCCCCAGGTCCAAAACCGTGGTCGGCCATCGCCCCGCCCCGTCGAAGGGAAAAACGTGAGGGTGGCTTAAAAAACCATTTGGGGGAGTCGGGCCTGTCTGAAGGTAGTGACCACCGTAAAAAATCCAATTTCATTTTGCCAACATTTCCTGGACCCTCCTTTTTTAAAAAGGAGTGGGAGATGTGGTCTCAGCAACGTGCCAACGGTCTTATTTGGTTTTAACTCTTAGCTGAGACTGGGGGGTTCCCATCAGGGGGAAAGCCAGGAGGGCGCGTCTTTCAGGCCGAGCAAACTGTTGGGGGGCTGGCATGGCCCTGCATACACATCGTCCCCAAATTCCATCTTGTTGGTGGTTTCGTGGGAGTAGAGTCCTCAAAAGTGGGGAAAAAGGAAGGGGGCCCTGCGTCAAAGTACGGGGTAGCACACTCCTCCTTTTTCCGGGGCGACAATGCTTTGTTTGCTGGCGGTTGGGTCGTAATATCGGGTTGGGGACGTTCGTTCGTCTCATAGGGTAGGGGGTTTAGGACCCCGGTGGGGATGGGGGCTAGGTGGGCACCCGTCACCATCGGTGGGGAAAAAAAGCTGGGGAAAACCCATTGTCGGGTTACCCAAAGGGACCTCCTTCAGGGGGGGAGGGCCATTAATTAACAGTCACCCAAAGTTCAATTGGGGGTTACAAATTAATGGCCCCGGGAAAGAAAAAGCTGATCTCAAGATCTCGGGACAACCTTATTATTTCCCCAAAAATTTTCCCCGGTTGGATAAACAGGAAAACCAGGGGTTTTGCCCAAATTGTATTTACCGGGGCATGATACCCGGTGAATACACCTTTATTCCTGACCCTTTGGGTTAGACTTAAGGAAATTTAAATAGGGAAATTTAAAAAAAATTGCTCAATTTGAAACCCCAAAACTTTGTGTTGTCTC
Source organism: Anolis apletophallus (assembly GCA_030556195.1). Taxonomy (NCBI): domain Eukaryota; kingdom Metazoa; phylum Chordata; class Lepidosauria; order Squamata; family Anolidae; genus Anolis; species Anolis apletophallus. The sequence goes on along the minus strand of JARBWK010001398.1, from coordinate 327 downwards.
TTTTGTTCAGGGGTTGGAGGGGAAATAAAAATTTTTGCATACTCTGTTTCTTTAATGCATGCTCTTTGTAAAACAGAAGTGGTCTGTGGGTCTGAAAAGGGTGCAATGTTTCCACATTTTGGTGAGGGCCCCCCTTCTTATTAAACTACAGGATGTCTATATAAATGCGGGGGGATTAAACCTCTGGGGAAATAAAAATGGTTTCAATTGGGTTGGTCTAAAAGGTTTGGAGGGGAAACAAAAAATTCCTGAATTCCCCTGGCCCCCTTTACACTGCCCTATATCCAGGAACCCCAGATTATCGTTTAAACCGATTATTGAGTCTGC
>JARBWK010001397.1:0-19348 GCA_030556195.1 Anolis apletophallus | reverse complement strand
AAAATGCAGACACTGGGGAATCCTGCAGCTGACCAAGACCCTGCCTCTCCACCCACCTAATTCAAAGCCACGTCAAGGCTAGTTTGAGATGTGCACATAATGAGGAGTCTCGGCTGGAGGAAGTCCCCTTGGGGTGAGTCATTCCCTTGGTTCAGCCCCAGGATGGCATGCAAAGACAAGCACAGCTCTGTATGGATCTGTTCCTTCAAACTGTGGAGAACTGACCGTCCCCAATCTCTATTGACCACTGTGGCATGGCCAGCTATCCCACCTCTGCCACTATTAACTCTGTGTATTTAATTTTTTTTTGCTGCCACCACTTCTGAGGTTATGTGAATTTCCACTTGCTGGATTCTAGGCTGTAGCTTTGAATTCCTAAGCGGCTTGACTCTTTAAAATAACGGCAGAACAAGGCTTGAGTTCAAAGAACTGTAAAGAGTTTATTTAGAAACCAAGTTATAACCAATGCAATAAATCCCAACCTGGGAAGAATGGGCATCTACTCTGAGCAATGCTCCATCAAATCCACCTCAACAACGCCCACCAAAGCATATGCAAAACAGCATGACAAGGGGAAAGCCCATCCGCCCGTTTCCCCCCCGTGAATTCAATACAAACACGGGCCTATACAGCTGGCTTCCCAACAGGAAACCCTAAGGAAACGGAAGGCTGTGGGGGGAAAGCACACTCTAAAACTCATTTCAAAGCCTCTTCCGGGGCCATGAATCGTCTCCTTGGAGGTTTGCGACCTCCAACATTGCCTCTGCAAAGAACTCCTAAGGGAGCTGTTTCGAGTGGTCAGAGTGTCAGAGTGTGATTTTCAAATGTTTCAGCAATTCAACCATTGTAGAAGGTGGTGTGTTGTGTAACCAGGCATGTACAGGGTTGAAACAGCACAAGTGGTGTCCAGCACTGTTTTGACCTTCAGCTGTATAAACATACTGATAAGGGAGACGCTGAGCTTTTTGAGTTAGTCGCCATGCAAAATCTGCTGTGAGGTGCAGGCTGCTGAATTGCTCTGTGTGAGAATGCTTTACTTTGCTCACTTAATCAATAAAAGAACTTTCTAAGTTCAGACCTGGCTTCGCTTCATCACTGGCGTGCGGAAAAAAGGGTTATGGGCCCAGCACGCTTCCGCTGCACCAGTATTCGGACTGCTGCCCGGAACGGAGAAAAGCTGGCCGGAGGAGTCAAAGCTTACCAATGCAAGCCGGTGAAGCAAGCCTGTGAGAGGATGATAAATGAAAAGTGAGTAAAAGCAAACAGAAGCTCTGCCCGGGTTCTTTTGAACGGAGGCTGCATTTAATCCTGAAAGTGACTGTCAGAAAGCCAAACTGACGTGGCTAGACGTAATCTCGGAGGCCGAGAGTCACTCAGAAGGAAGTGCATATTAATCCTCTGGAACTTTGTGTTGTTCCTGTGTATCTTGTGTTTGACTCAAGAAGGGGGCAGAGCGGAGAGGAAAGGAGAGCAGCATGGCTGGAATTAACCCAACTACCGTGTTTCCCCGAAAGTATGACACCCCCGATTGTAAGACGTATTGGGGGTGTCAGCGGGGCCGGCTAATGTAAGCCGTACCCCGAATGTAAGCCGTACCTCCTCGTCGCCGCCGCCGGCCCATCGGCCGCGGCACACCTCCACGGCGCACCTTTCTGCCAGGCCTCCAAGGAAGGGTGGGGGAAGAGAGCCAGAGGCGTGGCGGCGCTGCGTCAGAGTGACGCGTCGCCACTTTGCCACGCCCCTGGCTCTCTTCCCCCTCCCTTCCTTTGTCCAAGGAAGGGTGGGGGAAGAGAGCCAGAGGTGTGGCAAAGCGGCGCTGTGTCAGAGTGACGCGTCGCCGCTTGCCACAACCCTAGCTCTCTTCCCCCTCCCTTCCTTTGTCCAAGGAAGGGTGGGGGAAGAGAGCCAGGGGCGTGGCAAAGCGGCTGCATCAGAGTGACGCGTCGCCGCTTTGCCACGCCCCTAGCTCTCTTTCCCTTCCCTTCCTTTGTCCAAGGAAGGGTGGGGGAAGAGAGCCAGAGGCGTGGCAAAGCAGCGCTGCGTCAGAGTGACGCGTCGTCGCTTTGCCACGCCCCTGGCTCTCTTTCCCTTCCCTTCCTTTGTCCAAGGAAGGGTGGGGGAAGAGAGCCAGGGGCATGGCAAAGCGGCGCTGCGTCAGAGTGACGCGTCGCCGCTTCGCCACGCCTCTTGCTCTTTTCTCCCTCCCTTTCTTCGTCCAGAAAGCTGTGCCGCGGAGGGGTGCAGCGGCCGATGGGGCCGGTTGCGGCGGCGTGACGGCGGCGGCGTGGCGACGGGGTACGTCTTAGTTTATATAAGACGTACCCCAAAAGTAAGACATAGGGGGACTTTTGGGGGGGGAAAGAAAGTAAGACGCTGTCTTACTTTCGGGGAAACACGGGTAGTATGATTGAGAAGTTAAATGATACTAACTACTCTGAATGGGCTGTGTTTATGGAGAATCTACTAGCCCGGGAGGGGCTGCAGAAGACGATACTTGGGACGGAGGATGATGCAGGAAAGGATTTACGAGGCAAGTCTACTTTGATCCTTTGCCTGCCTCCTGTCCAGCTGGTTCATGTCCAAGGATTGCAGACAGCCAAAGAAGTTTGGGACGCGCTGCGGGCTGTGCATCAAAGAGAGAGCACCTTAAGTAAAATGATTTGGAGCAAGAGATTGTATGGTGCAAAACTATCAGAGGAAGGAGATGTTAAGCAGCACATAGACATGATGAAGAAACTATTTGTGGAGTGTCGAGTGAGAGGTGTGGAGATCACTGATGAAAATCAAGCCTACATCATGTTATCTAGTATGCCATCGAGTTGATTGATTGATTGATTGATTTTATTATTTATGAGTCGCCCTCCACGTCAGTGCTCCGGGCGACTTACACACAAAAACACATAAAAGAATTCAATAGTTAAAAGCTAAAATAATAAAAAGATTAATTAAAATAGTTCCAGTAGCTCAGGCTAAGTCTGGGAGGTGTCCTTAGCCATAAGCCTTTCGGAAGAGCCAGGTCTTCAGTGCGGTCAGGAACTGGGGCATGTCCCGGATAGCTCTCTGATCCGCCGGCATCAAGTTCCAAAGGACAGGGGCCGCGATGGAAAAAGCTCTCCGTCTCGTGGTGTCGAGGCGGGCCTCACTCACACCTGGGATGCGGAGTTGGGATTTTCTGCTGCATTCTCTACAGTCTGTGAGACCCCAGGATTTGTCGTTGGATTTGGTTACTAGCAGAGTTCTGGAGGAGTTGGACAGACGGCGTTTTGAGAAGGAGCAAGGCAGATGCTGCAAACCTGAGGTGGCACGTTTTCCACAGGAGATGGAGGAGGAAGATTACCATGAGGCGCCGACCTTGGCTGCTGCACACATAGTCAAAACACGGCGGCGGTGTTTCGGGTGCAACAGAGTCGGGCACCTGTTAAGGGACTGCACAGCAGTAAGAAGGCAACAGCCCAGAGGGCGCGGCAGAGGAACTGGAAGTTATCGTGGGAGAGGCCGTGCTGATGGGACTATAACCACCACACCCAGAATCCTGATTGCTGATGCAGAGACTAGGAGTTACTAGTAAAGTAAAGTGGGTTTTAGACTCAGGCGCAACCCACCACATTGTGAACGATATTGGTTTGTTGAAAAATGTTCAATCAACCCAGGGTTCGAGTTTGACCCTTGCAGATGGATCAGCGAGAGAGTTTTCAAATTATGGGATTTGTTATATTTCTTGTTTGCAAGTGAATTGGGAAGATGTTTTGTTTGTACCTGGGATCAAAACCAATTTGTTGAGTGTTGCCACATTAACTGAACAAGATTTCAAAGTAGTGTTTAAAGGCATTTACTGTTTTGTGTATAATTCGGAAAGGAAATTGGTTGGTAAGGGGGTGAGAAGAAACAAATTATATGAGATGTTTGAAAAAGTCAATGAAAACAGAAATGAGAATGTAGAAGTTTGTTGTGTAAGTAGCCAGATACAGCATGACAGATGTATACACCAGTTACACAGAATTTTGGGTCATTCTGATATGGAAACTCTTAAGAAGACATTTAATTTAGATCCTAACTTTCAGTTAGAGAGCTGTAACATTGAATTGGATTGTTCTGTTTGTGCAGCTGTGAAAAGGACACCCATCAAAGTCCACAAGAAAACCAAAATAAGGGCAAATGATTTGTTTGAGAAAGCACATATGTACTGTATGTTGCTGGACCTTTTGAAGAGAGTTGGGGAAGTTCCAAATTTTCTTTACTTTTTGTTGACAGATTTACTAGGTATGGATTCATTTATTTTTTGAAAGATGTAAGAGAAATAGTGGACAAGACCACGAGATGGTTAGACATGGTTGAGGGGGTATATAAAAAGAAAATAAGCACATTGTTTGTAGATGAGGGGGTAGAAGCATGTACCTCAGAAGTGAAACAACTTCTAAGTTCGAGAGATATAGAATTTGTGAGGACTGAAGAACTCAAGGGAGAAGAGGGCATCGCACAGACACGAATGAGAATACTTCAAAAAATGGAAGCTTCTGTCTTAAAAGAGGGTCAATTGGGTGACAAGCTTTGGGGTGAAGTCTTGTGTACATGTAACTACATTGTAAATAGGTTGTGGGATGTTGGTCTTGATGATGTACCATTCCATAAGATGTATGGCAGGATGCCCGCCGCGAGCCTCAGGGAGTCGGCGGCATAGAAGCCATAATAATAATAATAATAATAGGGCAATTTGCCAATGTTCTGATACCCACAAAAGAGAGAAAGAAAAATGAGTCCAAGTTCAGGCGTTTGATACTACTGGGGTATCAGAGAGGAGGTTACCGGGTTCTAGAACCACCAACCACTTTTAGTTTTTCAAGATTGGCATATTTTGTAAACCTAAGGATTGGAATCGTTTGCACCTTAACTTTGGAGAATTGTATGTGTTTGAAAGGGAAACTAGAACCAAAAGTTAGAGAAAATGTAAGTGAAAGGAATGAGGGGGCATCCAGTACTGTTAGTCAACAAGAGCAGGTGGTGAAAGGGGAAACTAGAACTCCCAATAAACAGTATGGACAGGAAGGCTGGAAGCGTGGCAAGGCCAAAACAAAAGGAAGTGATTAGAAGAATAAAACAAGATAAACCAGAATCCATCACACCAAAGGAGAAAATCTCTGAAGTGATTAAGAGACTCAATGTGAAACAGGAGCCAGAAGAAGAAGTAATAGTATCTCCACCTGAAACAGTCATTGCAGGAGGAGTAGATCCGAAGGGCCCTGTGCTTCCCCCAAATCCTCCGGCTCTTGTGATTCCTTGTGTGGCACAGAGAAATAAAGGGATAGTTAACAGAGCCTTAATTAGAGAGAGAAAGGAAGATTCCTAAGTGCTTGAGGAATGCATGTGTTGCTATGTACCTAAGGTTTTTCATATGTGTGTGATTAATGTGTAAAGATTTAATATTTGCTTAGGAATGCTTTCTATGGTGATGGATGTTCACATGTAGAATGAGTATGTTTAGGATTGATAGTATTTGTGAATAGACAGAAAGATTTGAAATTCAAAAGGGGGATTGTCAGAGTGTGATTTTCAAATGTTTCAGCAATTCAACCATTGTAGAAGGTGGTGTGTTGTGTAACCAGGCATGTACAGGGTTAAAACAGCACAAGTGGTGTCCAGCACTATTTTGACCTTTAGCTGTGTAAACATACTGATAAGGGAGACGCTGAGCTTTTTGAGTTAGTCTCCATGCTGATTCCACTGTGAGGTGCAAGCTGTTGAATTGCTCTGTGTGAGAATACTTTACTTTGCTCACTTAATCAATAAAAGAACTTTCTAAGTTCAGACCTGGCTTCGCTTCATCACTGCCGCGCGGACAAATTTGTCCCTTTCTTTTATGTCTTTTATCTTTATCATCCAGTCTTTTAGTTTCCAATTTTTGGCATCTACCATTCTCGATGCCGTGGTTAGATATGAAAATAAAAAGTCCTGATTTTGATCTAATTCAATATCTGCATCTGTTATACCCAGAAGGAAATATTTATTTATTTATTGGTTTGACTTAATATACCGCTCTCTCTGGAGCCCAGAGCGGTTTACAGAGTTAATAGATAAAACACATAAAATGCAATAAAATACAATAAGACCAATTAAAAACCCCCAGTTAAAATCAATTCCAGCAAACTGCGATGGCAGTAGAAATATGCTGGTAGAAATACTCTGGTTTCATATATATTGGTTTTTTCAATATTCTTTCTCAAGCTTCCTGTATTTTTCTCCAGAAGTCTTTTATTATTTGTTTATTTATTTATTTATTATTTCGATTTATATACCACCCTTCCCAAAAAGGCTCAGGATGGTTCACAACAATGAATACACCACACAACGTAGTTAAAACAGAATAAAAACAGATTAGAACCAGAATGGAAAGCGCAACCTTAGAGATTAAACGCCTTTTTACTTTTGGGCATGTCCACCATGTATGGTAAAAAGTTCCGACTTCCTTTTCACATTTCCAACAGTTATTGTTTGCTTTTTTATACATTAGACCTAATTCTTGAGATGTCATATACCACCTATAAAACATCTTATACCAATTTTATTTCACATCTGTTGAGTATGTATACTTAATTTTTTGCACCATATTTGTTCCTATTCCTCAAATTTGATTGATCTTCCAATATTTTTTGCCCATTTCATCATACACTCTTTTACTCTTTCCTCTTCCTAGTAAGATGTTGTATATATTTGATACATTTTTCTTTTCCTTTTAAAGTATTTTTTCCTTTGAATGCATCTTTTTCTAAGAAGCCTGCTTCTTTATCCTTGTTATAGTATTCTTTAAGTTGAATACGCTGGAACCAAGTAAAGGATTTGAAGTGCTGGTTTGTGTCCTCTTTTGTTTTCAGTTGATTTTCCCCGTCTTTCTTTTCCTAAAACATCTCTATATGTAGGCCACTTTGACCATCCTAGAAGTCTCCTCTGCCTCGCTTCCATCGGGGAAATCCATCCACAAGGGTGTTTTTGGGTATCATTTGTCTTTATATTCGGTCCATATTTTCATTAATGCGGCTCTGATGAAATGGTTATTAAATATGGAGGTCAAAGCAAAGGGCGGGGCCAAAGAATAGGGCCGCGCGACCCCTCCTAAATAGCCAATTGTTCACCGTCCCCCAAATTCCCCTGAGCCTCCCCTTGGATCGCCTCACCGCCCACCAGGGGTGGTACCGCCCACTTTGAGAATCAGTGCCTTAGGTGATGGTTGGACTTTTCATGTATATTTATTTATTATTTATTATTGCGGCTTTTAGGCCGCCGACTCCCGAGGGCTCGCGGCGGCTTACAGCAGGGTTAAAAACATCAATATCAACATGACAATTAAAACAACAGCAATAGCATTAAAATACATTAAAATACAGCATAAAACAGATAATGAAGCAGCATCACACCCGAACAGACGAAGCAGCATGTCGGAGGGCTTACTCATTGAAGGCCTGCCTAAATAGGTGGGTTTTGCAGGCCCGTCTAAATTGGAGTAAGTCCCTCAAGGCCCTGGTGCCGGCCGGCAGGGCGTTCCATAGCGTAGGAGCTATAACCGAGAACGCCCTCCGGCGGGTTGCTGTCAGGTGCGCCGACTTTATTGTTGGTATTACCAAAAGGTTGGCATCTTCGGATCGGAGTGGCCTCGAAGGGCAATAAGGGGTGAGGCGGTCCTTCAGATACGCTGGCCCCAGGCCGTATAAGGCCTTAAAGGTAAGAACCAACACTTTGAAGGCGATCCGGTGCTCGATAGGCAGCCAGTGCAGATCCTGCAAGATTGGTGTTATACGGCAACCTGCTGGAGCCCCAGACAGGAGCCGGGCGGCAGCGTTCTGCACCAGCCTGAGCTTCCGGATCGCCGACATAGGAAGGCCAACGTAGAGCCTGTTGGAAATAAAGAGTTAAGTGAACAGTTTATACCTGTTGTAGTATCTGAGTAGATTTCCACTGTGGAGTAATCAATTAATCAGCTGTGTGCTGAGCTGTGTTTGGGGAGTGGTTTCCTGGTTGCTATAAAATCTCTCTGCTGTGCTAAATGTGTGTGGGGGATTGAAGAAGAAGAAAGTCTGGCCGAGCGTTTGGCTGATAAGGAGGAGAAAGAGTTTGTTTGTAAAGACACGCTGATATCTTTGCCAAGGCTAATGACAAAGAAAACTGAAGACTCTGTTTATCCTGTTACTGTTTTGTGGTAGTTTTGTTTTTCTCTGGAGAACCACTTCATGGATGCAAGCTACTGGAGCAGTAGGATCTGTGAGTCTCGGAGCGTGAGCAAACAAAACCTCCTGTATCTATGTTTGTGTTTTTGTACTGCCATGCAAGAGAATTTATCTTGTAGTGGATATATTTTGCTGACTGGACTATACTTTATGAATTTTACAACATTAAAGAACTGAAGTCAACCTTTGCAACAAGAAACTTCAAGTGTCCTAAGTTCTTCCGCTTGCCGCTGTGTTTTTCCTTTTAAGGTGGAGTTGGGAATTTTATTTCCATCATTCCCAGCTTCCTACATATTTCAACAGGTTATGGGCCCAGCACGTCTATGGACGATGTTGTTTCTGGAAGTTCTACTCGGGAGTAATTTTTTTCTTTCTACTCGAGAGTAAGAGGACAAAGTGTGGAAGTTCTACTCGGGAGTAAATTTTTCTTTCTACTCGAGAGTAAGAGGACAAAGTGTGGAAGTTCTACTCGGGAGTAAATTTTTCTTTCTACTCGGGAGTAGGAGGTTTGTCTTCTGGAGTAAAGTATTTGGACACTTTTTGTTGTAATTTTTTCAGTCCTGAAGTTTAGAGATGGCTGGAATGTTTAAGTTGGCGTTTCAGAAACTAAATGGTCGAAATTATCTTACATGGGCTGAGAAGATGAAATGCTATCTCATCACACAAAGTTTGTGGAAAGCTGTGAATGCCCTCCCAGCTGATGATGACGATGAGGAACTGGAAATGGACCAAAAAGCCAGAGCCTTTATTCTGCTTGGGGTCGAAGACCAGCAACTTGTCCATGTGAGAAGATTAGAGCATGCCAAGGAAGTTTGGGATTGCTATAAAACTCTTTATCAGAGACCTAGTGCTGGCTCGAAAATTGTTCTTTGCAGGAAACTGTTTTCTCTTCGATTTGAGAGTGGATGCATAGAAGATCATGTGAATGCTATGCTGTCTATCTTTTCTGATTTGGAGCAACGCGGATTGCAGTTTGAAGAAGACTTGAGAGCTCTTATTTTGTTGGGGAGTTTGGGAAAAGGTTTTGATATTTTTGTTGACTGTCTTGTAAATATTCAGGATAAAGATTTGAATGTTGATTATATTTCCTCAAAACTCTATGAGTGGGTGGCTCAGAAACAAGTTAGAACTTCTGTTTCTAATTATCACAACAAAATAGAGAGACAAACTAAGTCTGTTTATGAGTCTGAGGCAGCCTGCATAGCTAAAGCTCATAAAAATTTAAGTTGCTGGCATTGTTCAGAAAAAGGACATTTTGCAAGAGATTGTAAAAGCCCCCAATGAATACTCAAAAGAAAAATGTGAAACGTAGTTTTACAAAGCCCAGAGATAGAAGCTCTGATTTTTCTTTAATTGCCCATGTTGTGGATGATAGCTGTTTAGCTAGTTCTTGGGTGATTGATTCTGGAGCCACTCGAAGTTTAACTAAAGATTTATCTTTGCTTCATGATTTGCACGAAGCTCCAGTGACCTCTATCACTTTGGCAAATGGTCAGAGAGCAAGTGTAAATAGGGCTGGGGCTGTTTTTATTGAAAAACTTGCTTTAAAGTTAAATGAGGTCTTGCATGTTAATAATCTGGCATATAACATCTTAAGTGTTAAAGAATTGATGAAAATGGGTTATGCTGTTATCTTTGAAAAAGGTGAATGTTTAATCAGAAATTCTTATGGAGTCAGGATTGTAATCAAGGAAAATGGTCTTTTTCTACTCAAAAATGTAAATGTATCTGTAGGATGTGTAGATGTTGAGAATTGCCCAGGTAATGGACAGCCGATTCATAACAAATGTGTTCATCTATGGCATAGAAGGCTAGGTCATTGTGGATGGGATAGAATCATCCAAACTGTGAACAAAACAGGTTTGGATATATGTAAATGCAATAAGTACTTGGACTGTACTATATGCATGAAGACAAAGTTAAAAGCCACCCCGGTGGCTAAGACAAGTTCCAGAGAGACTAGTGAAATTCTCTCTTTGGTACATATGGATTTATGTGGTCCATTTACAAATTCTTTAGTGGGTTCTCGTTATTTTCTCATTTTGGTGGATGACTTTTCTCGTTATAATTTTGTGTTTTTTCTTCGAGAAAAATCTCAAGTAGTACAAAAAGTTGACGAATGGTTAAGGCTTATGCGAACTCAATTCCCAGAACACCGTGTAAAATCTGTTCAGTCAGATAGAGGTGGAGAATTTGTTAACAAAAAGATGAATGCTTTATTTAAGAAATATGGGATAAAGCACAGATTATCAAATGCATATGTCCACCAGGAAAATGGGATTGCAGAAAGATGGATTGGTACGTTGCGCAGCATGGGAAGAAGTATGCTGGCAGACGCAGAGATGCCTAATAGGTTTTGGGCAGAGGCGGTAGCAAACGCCAGTTTTGTAACCAATAGATTATGGTCCAGAAGTGTTGGAGAAGTTCTTTATTTTCTGTTTTATGGAAAGAATCCAGATTTGAGTTTTTAAAGAATATTTGGAAGTACTGCTTATGTTTTAGTTCCTTCTGAACAGAGGAGGAAAAATGAACAAGCATGGAAACAAATGGTCTTTTTGGGATACTCTTCTGAATCAAAAGGTTATCGGTTCTGGAGTAGTGGTAGTCGAGTAACTATTTCCAGGAATGCTAAATTTGAAGAAAACACCCGTTGGGAGAAGATCCATGCTAATCATGAGATTTTCATGCCTTTTGAGAACAAGTTAGTTGCGGATTCTATGGAAGTAAAGGAAGAGGGTTCTCTTCAGAATGAAGAAAGTGTGACTTCTGGTGGGGAAACTGAAAGCAAAGATGAGCAGGTTGACGTAGTTCCTCGAAGGTCTTCCAGGTCTAATATTGGTGTTCCACGGATCGTTTGCAAGTTGGTCTGGTTATGGAGGATGCAAACTGGACAGAGCCTGTGGGCTACAAAGACATGTTAAAAGGCCAATATCTGAACAAGATAATTGGAGGAAAGCTATGGAAAAGAGTTTAACTCTTTAATGGATCTAGGAGTTATGGAGGTTTCCGAGGTTCCATCAGAAGTTAAGCCTGTCAGTTGTAGATGGGTATATAAGCGGAAGGTATCAGAGCAGGATGGTTTTGTGTTCAAGGCGAGACTAGTCGCTCGCGGTTTCGAACGATATTTGGAGAGCTATGATGATGTGTTTAGCCCCACTGTGAAAACAGAAACTTTAAGACTAGCTTTATCTGTAGCCTGTCAGAGCAAATGGGTGATCCATCATTTTGATGTGGAAACAGCATATTTACATGCTGATCTTGAGGATAGTGTATATATGACTGCTATTCCTGGTTTTGAAGATCACCTGCACTCAGGTGTTTACAAATTACGAAAATCGTTGTACGGGCTGAAGCAAAGTGCCCGAAATTGGAACATGCATCTGGACAAAGTATTGTCTGATTTAAATTTCCAGCGTAGTAAGGTGGATCCTTGTTTGTATTTGAGAGGATCGGGAGATCAACAGATGTGTGTTGTTGTTTTTGTTGACGATATTTTGTGCATGGGTAAAAATTCCAAAGTAGTGGGTATAGCTTTTAAGATACTGGCAGAGAAATTAATAATTAAAGATTTAGGTTTGGTAAAAAATTTACCTTGGAATAAATTTTGAAAAATTGAAAATGGCCTGAGACTGAATCAGTCTGATAAAATTGTTGAATTGTTAAAAAGAACCAGGATGTCTGATGCTAAAGTAGCCAATACCCCTATGGCAGTAGAATTTCTTTCTAGTGTGGAGGGGAAACCTTTCCTAAATAATTATGTCTATAGATCAGTAGTGGGTAGTTTGTTGTATCTATCAAATGCTACTAGGCCTGACATAAGTTTCGCTGTGGGGGTACTTAGTAGGAAAGTTGAGAATCCAACTGAAACGGATTGGGCCGGAGTAAAAAGAGTGTTGCGGTATTTAAAAGGTACTGTATCAAAAGTGTTGGAGATTTGTCCAAACTCATCGGAAAGTATTGAAGTTTTTTCTGATAGTAGTTTTGCAAATATGGTTGACAAAAGTCTGTGTCAGGTTTTTTGATTAAGTTTGCTGGAGTTCCAATTTGTTGGAAGTCTCGGAAGCAATCATTTGTGTCGCAAAGTACCACTGAAGCAGAATTATCAGCTCTGAGTGAAGCCTGTAATGATATGGAATTTATACAAGGAGTGATCCGAGATATGAGAATGGAACAAAATGAACCTACAAATGTGTTTGTGGATTCACAGTCTTGCTTGGCAATAGCAAAGTCAGAGGGACTTAAGAGCCGAACTAGATATCTGGGTGCAAGATATGCAAATATGCAAGAATTGGTCCGGAATAAAAGGATTTGTTTGTATTATGTTCCCAGTGAAGAAAATGTTGCAGATGTCTTCACCAAACCACTAAGTGGTGGTGCTTTCGTTAGATTTGTCGATTCGTTATGTTTAATTTAACTCTTTAGGAGGGGTGTTGGAAATAAAGAGTTAAGTGAACAGTTTATACCTGTTGTAGTATGAGTAGATTTCCACTGTGGAGTAATCAATTAATCAGCTGTGTGCTGAGCTGTGTTTGGGGAGTGGTTTCCTGGTTGCTATAAAATCTCTCTGCTGTGCTAAATGTGTGTGGGGGGATTGAAGAAGAAGAAAGTCTGGCCGAGCGTTTGGCTGATAAGGAGGAGAAAGAGTTTGTTTGTAAAGACACGCTGATATCTTTGCCAAGGCTAATGACAAAGAAAACTGAAGACTCTGTTTATCCTGTTACTGTTTTGTGGTAGTTTTGTTTTTCTCTGGAGAACCACTTCATGGATGCAAGCTACTGTAGCAGAAGGATCTGTGAGTCTCGGAGCGTGAGCAAACAAAACCTCCTGTATCTATGTTTGTGTTTTTGTACTGCCATGCAAGAGAATTTATCTTGTAGTGGATATATTTTGCTGACTGGACTATACTTTATGAATTTTACAACATTAAAGAACTGAAGTCAACCTTTGCAACAAGAAACTTCAAGTGTCCTAAGTTCTTCCGCTTGCCGCTGTGTTTTTCCTTTTAAGGTGGAGTTGGGAATTTTATTTCCATCATTCCCAGCTTCCTACATATTTCAACAGAGCACGTTACAGTAATCTAGCCTCGAGATGACCGTGGCTTGGATCACCGTGGCCAGGTCGCTTTGGGGGAGGTAGGGGGCCAGTCTCCTTGCCTGGCGGAGATGGAAGAAGGCAGCCTTGCTGACCATGGAGACCTGAGCCTCCATGGACAGCTGGGAGTCCAGATGGACACCCAGGCTCTTCACAGACGGCGCTGGATGCAGCGCCGCCCCGTCCAGGGTCGGAAGCCGGACATCCACCCCGCGCGGGCGGCCCAGCCACAAGATCTCCGTCTTCGCCGGATTCACCCTCAACCTACTGGCTCGCAGCCATCCAGTAACGGCTTCGAGGCAATGCTGGAAATTATCGGGGACGGACTCCGGCCTGCCCTCCATCCTCAGAATGAGCTGGGTGTCATCAGCGTACTGGTGACAGACCAGACCATAACTCCGCACCAGCTGTGCAAGCGGCTGCATGTATATGTTAAATAACAGAGGGGAGAGGATGGCCCCCTGAGGGACTCCACAAACCAATGGGGAGCCCTCGGAGACCGCCTCACCCCTCCTCACACGCTGAGACCGCTGGTGGAGGAAGGAGGTCAGCCATTTCAGGGCTGTCCCCCTCACTCCAGCCATGGCCAGGCGGTGGATCAAAAGATTGTGGTCGACCGTGTCAAACGCTGCCGTGAGGTCCAATAACACGAGCAGCGCAGACCCGCCTTGGTCGAGCTGGCAGCGGAGTTGGTCTGTGATGGAGACCAGGACCGTCTCCGTCCCGTGCCCCGAACGGAAGCCGGACTGGAAGGGGTCTAACCATGTTGCATCATCTAGGAAGGATTGCAGCTGCTCCATTACTGCCCTCTCAACCACCTTGCCCAGGTACGGAAGGTTCGACACTGGGCGGTAGTTGGAGGGAACCGCAGGGTCCAATGATGGTTTCTTCAGCAATGGAGCTACCACCGCCTCTTTTAAGCACTCTGGAAAGACTCCTTGCTCAAGGGAGCTGTTTATGATATTCAACAGAGGCCCACGTAACCCCTCCAGGCAAGATCTAACAAGCCAGGAGGGGCACGGGTCGAGGGGGTAGGGACCGTCGTCAGAGACCGAACTACCTTAAATAATTGAGCCGGGCGTGAGCTAGCAGACACTATCAAGGCAGAGAAGTATTCATTTTTGGCTGCCTTGACAGCATGCTCATAAGTCTCTTTAAAGAGCTTATAAGCTGATAGTGAGGCTCCGTCACGGAGTTTCCTCCACTCGCGCTCTAGCTGTCTCCTCTCCCGCTTCATGACCCTAAGGTCCCCTGTATACCAGGGGGACCGATGATTGCGGGGTCGGAGAGGGCGCCTGGGGCAATCTCGTCAAGAGCTCTAGCTAGTGAGGTGTTCCAGGCCTGAACCTGCTCATCGACTGAGACGCTGATAGACTCCAGATCCCTCAGATCATTCAGGAACCTGTCGGGTTCCATAAGTCTCTTTGGGCGAACAAAAATCCGTTCGGCGCCTTTGCATGGGGGGGGGGGGCGGTTGCTCAACCCGGACCTTTAGAGCACAGTGGTCCGACCATGGTACCTCTATTATGGAGGCTAGGGCCACTTGAACCCCTGCGCTGAACACCAAGTCGAGGGTGTGCCCGGCCGAGTGTGTGGGTTCCGAGCTGCAGAGGGAGAGGCCCAATGTCGCCATGGTCGAGATTAGGTCCGCGGCTGCAGATGGAGCAGAGGCTGCGTCGGCGTGGACATTGAAGTCACCCAGAACAATAAGTCTGGGAAACCTCAATGCCCACTCCGACACAGTCTCAAGCAGCCGCGCCAGGCTCTCTGTCGGTGCGCTGTCGATATAGCAATGTATATAGCAATAGCATCCGCCCAGACATCCAAGTCACCCAAAGCGGGCTCTGCAGGCCAATGGAGACTCCACCTCAGACATCGGAAGAGCTGCAAGGCCAAGAACAAGACACGAGAGTCAAGGCAGAGATCCACCCAGAGGAAAACCCTTCGTGCCAGACATCAAGGGAACCAGGACCGCAGAGGGAAGCTGAGGAGGAAACACAACCTACAAACTATCTACGGACACACCAAGAAAATACAACCAATGCTACACTCAGCCAAGGACAAGAGGGACCCTCTCCCTTCAGCAGAGTCTCCCATATACCATGCTACTGTGGACAAAAAGTCTACAGAGGGACCACTAAACGCAGCATCAGCATTGCCCACACATGCATCAAGGAACATGAAAGGCACTGCAGGCTCCTTCAACCAGAGAGGTCAGCCATAGCAGAGCACCTCATGAACCAACCTGGACACAGCATATTATTGGAGAACACAGAAATGCTGGACCACTCTCACCACCACCATGTCAAGCAACACAGAGAAGCCATTGAAATCCACAAGAAGCATGTGGACAATGTCAACACAAAGGAGGAACCCATGGAAATGAACACAATCTGGCCCCCAGTATTAAAACAACTCTAAAACCAGGCCATTAATTAAGGAAGGCCTGGCTACCCTCCATTATTTATTGATATATATTTATTATTCAAATTTGTATGTCGCCACATCATAATACAAAAAATTTAGCAATTTGTTAAAAACAAAGTTAAGATTCAAAGGCGAGCCGGAACAGATGGGTCTTACAGGGCCTGCGGAACGCCAATCAGTATCGTAGGGCCCGAACTTCCTTAGGCAAAGTGTCCCAGAGTGACGGCGCCGCAATAGAGAAGGCTCTGCGCCTCATAGGTGTTAGGTGGATGGCCTTGAAGCTGGGTAGTTCCAGAGCGAAGTGATCGCTGGGGTTGGTAGGGGGAGAGACGGTCCTTCAGACACACTGGCCCCATTAAGCGGCTGAGGGGGGAAAGGAAAGGGCCTGAGGCTGTGAGGAATGCTGGGAATGGAGTCCAAAACACCTGAGGAGGAAGGGCCCAAGTTGGCCCAGGCCTGGTTTCCCTCCATTAGGCGGCTGAGGGGAGAAAGGAAAGGGCCCTGAGGCCGTGAGGATTGATGGGAGTTGGAGTCCAAAACAACTGAGGGAGTGAAGGAGGGACCAAGTTGGCCCAGTCCTTGTTTCCTCTCCATTAATCAGCTGAAGGGGAAAGGAAGGTGCCTTTGGCTGTGAGGAATTCTGGGAGCTGGAGTCCAAAACACCTGGAAGGAGGGAGGGCCCAAGTTGGCCCAGGACTGGTTACCCTCCATTAAGCAGCTGAGAGGGAAAAGGGGCCTGAGGCCATGAGGAATTATGGGAGCTGGAGTCCAAAATACCTGAGGGAGGGAGGGCCCAAGTAGGCCCAGGACTGGTTTTCTTCCACTGAGCGGCTGAGGGGGAAAGGAAGGGGCCTGAGGCCGTGAGGACTGATGGGAGTTGGAGTCCAAAACACCTGGTGGGAGAGAGGGGGGAGGAAGGGGCCTGAGGCCGTGAGGACTGATGGGAGTTGGAGTCCAAAACACCTGGTGGGAGGGCCCAAGTTGGCCCAGGCCTGGTTTCCCTCCATTAAGTGGCTGAGTGGCTAAAGGAAGGTGCCTGCGGCTATGAGGAATTATGGCAGTTGGAGTTCAAAACACCGGAGGGAGGGAGGGAGGGAAGGAGGGCCCAAGTTGGCCCAGGCGTGGTTTCCCTCCATTAAGCGCCTGAGAGGGGAAAGGAAGGGGGCGGAGACTGTGAGGAATGCTGGGAGTTGGAGACCAAAACACCTGGTGAGAAGGGGGAAGGAAGGGGCTGAGGCCGTGAGGAATGCTGGGAGTTGGAGTCCAAAACAACTGAGGGAGTCAGGGAGGGCCCAAGTTGGCCCAGGCCTGGTTTCTCTCCATTAAGCGGCTGAGGGGGAAAGGGGGCCTGAAGTCGTGAGGAATTATAGGAGTTGGAGTCCAAAACACCTAAAGGGAGGAAGGGCCCAAGTAGGCCCGGGACTGGTTTCCTCCATTAAGCGGCTGAGGGGGCAAAGGAAGGGGCCTGAGGCTGTGAGCAATCCTGGGAGCTGGAGTCCAGAATACCTGAGGAGGTGAGGGCCCAAGTCGGCCAAGGCCTGATTGCCCTCTATTAAGCGGCTGAGGGGGCAAAGGAAGGGGGCTGAGGCCGTGAGGGATGTTGGGAGTTGGAGTCCGAAACACCTGGAGGGAGGGCCCAAGTCGGCCCAGGCCTGGTTTCCCTCCATTAAGTGGCTGAGTGGCCAAAGGAAGGTGCCTGCGGCTATGAGGAATTATGGCAGTTGGAGTTCAAAACACCGGAGGGAGGGCCCAAGTCGGCCCAGGCCTGTTCGGGAACATGGCCACTCAGCCAGGAAAACTCACCCGCTGAGGCTCCGCTTCTTCCCGGAGGCAGGCAGGCAGGCAGGCCGCGCGCCCTTCCCTCGCTTCCCTCAGGTGCGGCCTTTCCTTCTCTCTCTCTCTCTCTCTCTCCGCAGAGGCAGAAATGGCGGCTCTGCTGAGGCCCCACCAAGAAGCCACGCCTCCTCTTCCTCCCCTGGAGCCGGCCTTCGCCCTCCCATTGGCTGAGTCCGCGGAGCCCCGCCCCGCAGAAGCCCCTATTGGCCGGTGCCGCTCCCCGGCTGTGATTGACGGGTTGCGAGGAAAGGGTGGGAGGCAGGCAGGCCGGCGCCCCCTGGTGGCAGGAAGGGGAAGAGAGGGAAATGGCACCAGAAGCCGTTCCTTCAGTGCTGGCCCCGCCCCCTCCCTCTGGGGTGGAAGGGGAGGGAGGGAGCGAGGGAGGGAGGGAGGAGCGTATGGGGCCTGTTTGAATTCCACAGCACTGCTGGTCACAGCTGACCTCCAGTCAGAGAGAGCGCTCCTGGGCCAGGGCTTTCCCCAGCTCTCCCTCCCTCTCTCTTTCAGCCGGCTTTTGAGATTTGTTTGTTTGTTTTATTGTAACCCTTTATAAGCCCCAGAAAGAGCAGGACTGGGAGTGTCTGTCGTTGAGGGTTTATCCGTAACTCGGGCACAGGACTCTTGGACCAAATGGAATGCCTTGGCCAGCGTCAGGCCAGTCATCAACCATTCACTCATTTAAGCAGTTGTATCCCGCCCTTTTCACCCGGCTGACTCAGGGCGCAGCACAGCGTGTGTGTGTGTGTGTGTGTGTATATATATATATATACAGTATATATACACATACATACATACACACTACATACATTGTACACACTAGCACGCGCTGCTGTGCCCTATTTAGGAGATGCAAGAAAGTCTGAGTATGTAAGGGTTGGAATTGATGTTACTTAAGGTCTTGGTGGGGTGCTTGGGAACTGATCTTGAGTTTGGAAGTTGTAGTTCACCTACACCCAGAGAGCACTCTGGACTCAAACAATGTTGGATCAGGACCAAACTTGGCATGAATACTCAATATGCCCAAATGTGAACACAGATGGAGTTTGGGAAAATAGACCCTGAAATTTGGGAGTTACAGTTTCTGGGATTTATAGTTAATTTATTTATTTATTTCCGGCATTTTACCCCGCTCTTCTCAACCCCCGAGGGGGGACTCAGAGCGGCTTCCAAAAAGGCACAATTCGATGCCAACACAGTAAAACACATAAAACACAGTATAAAAACCCCCATTACACATTAAAATACAATTACATCAACATATCATACACATTCATTTAAGTTAAAATAATAATAATATTGCTGCCTTGTGCTAGTGTGCAAACGCCTGGTCCCACAGCCAGGCTTTTACTTTTTCCTGAATGTCAGGAGGGATGGAATTGATCGTATGTCACTAGGAAGCGCATTCCACAGAAGGGGAGCCACCACCGAGAAGGTCCTCTCCCTCGTCCCCACCAGCCGCACATGGGAAGTCGGCGGGAGCGAGAGCAGGGCCTCCCCGGATGATCTTAAAGTACGAGGTGGGACGTAGCGGCAGATGCGTTCGGACAAGTAAGCTGGGCCAGAACCGTATAGAGCTTTAAAGGTCAAGACCACATAGTTAACACACAAAGAGCATCCTGAACTCTTGCAGCAATGGAATTGAACCAAACTTGGCATATTGAACTCATTACCAACAGAAAGTACTGGTAACCGGGGCCCAACTACAGGGATGTCTGGGGTGCTGAGTAGAGAGCATAGGGTGGCAGTGGTGCTGGAGCATGAAAGTTTAGGAAGAATAAATC
>JARBWK010001396.1:0-19352 GCA_030556195.1 Anolis apletophallus | reverse complement strand
GGAGATAGTTATGAATTCCCAACGGCGAGGTTCCCAGGACCTGGCCGAGCAGCAGATGGAGGCCAGCGGCTGGGAAAGTTCGGGGAGGCTGCTTCTCAAGGAGATAGCGATACTGAACTGGAAGAGCGGGCCGTTCCCATAACAGACGCAGGGACATAGAGCAGGGCAGGAGGAGCTGGCATCTGTCCCTAGACCGTCACCGCTCGGAAAGTAGAGACTGGAGACGCCGGGCCCTAGATCGTCGAGGGCCCGGCCGAAGGATTAAGAACGGCCCGTGGGGAACTGATCCTCAGTTCTCCGGCCACGTCTGATCTGAAGGGCGTGAAAGCGGAGTGAACCACGGAGCCTAGTTTGGCTCGCCTTGGACCAAGACCTTGCCTTGATATTGATTCGCATTGCTGCGGATACCCTGCTTTGTTCGAGGCAATCCGGGAACTTGCCTAGTTTTTTGCCACGTTTGCTTTTGGAACTATCCTTTGGAACTTTGCTATCGTAATTGGACTACAGCTTTGCTGTTTGCTTGATTCTTTGATCTCTTCAAGAGAATTGTCTTTTGGACCTTTTTATATTCAATAAAATTAGTTAGCCTTTGCTACGTCTCCGTGTGTGTGTTAAAGGGGCAGTACTAAGTCGGTGATTGTGACAGAAAGGAACTAAAACACTTTCTAAAATGGAGGCCAACCCCCAGGAAGAAAAAGGGGCGGACACCAACTAAAAAGATACATTTGCAGAGCTTTAGGTCCAGAACGCAGCGGCCAGACTCATCTCTGGGGCACCGGCGAGAAACCACATCTCACCAATCTTGAAAGACCTTCACTGGTTGCCCACAGAGTGCAGAGTGATCTACAAACTCATGGCGCTAACCTTTAAAGCACGGCAAAGAATCGGACCTGCCTATTTGAGCGACCGGGCTGATAGACCAACACAGCGAAAGACCTGTGCGTGCAATAAACGGTGACTGTATAGCCATCCCAGGGGTTAGAGAGGCCCGGCTGACAGAGACCCGTCGGAGAGCCTTCTCTGTAGTGGCTCCTATGATCTGGAACACGCTTCCACCTGTTCTCAGGGCCACATTAGCCCCTACCAGATTTCTGTCTGACCTGAAAACCTGGCTCTTCGGCCGGGCGTTTGGGGATTGACTGGACGGTCTGGAAGCTGAGCCTCTCATGGCGCTCTATACCTATACCTATACCTGTGCTTTTAACTGTTGTACCTGTGCTTTTTTAAACAATGTAAGTCGCCCGGAGCACCAGTGGTGGAGGGCGACTCACAAGAAATAAAGTTATTATTATTATTATTATTATTATTAAATTCTGCACCAGGCTGCAACCTTGCTAATAATTAACAGGCAAGGTGCCAGTGTGTCTGGACCGTCCCAGTAAAAAATGCAAAAGGAAAAATGCTGCCTTTTTAAAAACCAAACTATGGGGCTATGCATATAAAACGTCTGGAGGACGGAACAGGCCTATATGACCCTGGGTCTGTTAAATCTCTATCGGGTTTTGGTATTGATATTATCAATGACTTCGTCCATGATTCTGGAATGTTCTCTCCCTTCGTTATTCCGTTGTACAATTCTGTTAATTTTGGGATCAGTACATCTCTAAAGCTCTTATAAAATCCTGTTCCCAGACCATCCAAGCCAGGAGCCTTCCCAACTTTCAAATTCTTAATAACTTCCTCCATTTCCGTCTTCTTAATAGGTTGTTCCAGCTTTTCTTTGTCTTTCTCCTCTAACCTACTCTCCCAATTCTCCTCCACATATTTCCTAATTTCCTCTATGGAGCTGGCTTTTGTTTGGTATAATTCCTTGTAGAACACATCCGAAACTTTCAATTTTTTCTTTCATAGATCTACATGTTTTACCAGTTTTGTCTTTTATCGTATTTATTATACCTTCCATTTTCTTTTTTTGTGTGGATTTGGCTAACATCTTTGAGTTCCTATCACTAAATTCAAAAAATTCCCTCCTTAAATATATTAAATTTTCTTGTACTTCATCTATTTCCATTTTTTCCAGTTCTTCTTTTTTGGCTCTCAACCTCACATAAGTTTGTGTCTCTCTCTTTATTACATACTTTTTTCCCAACTCATCTATTTCTTTTTCTAAATTCCTTTTCCTTTCTTCTTGCCTTTTTTTGAGGTTACTTGTCTCTTTTATACATAGCCCTCTCACCACCGCTTTCATTGTGTCCCATAATACTCCTTTTGATACTTCCCTTCCATTAAAGTCCCAAATCTCTTGCCATTCTGATTTCACTCTATCCACAATCTCTCTATAATTCAAAATTCTAGTATTTAATCTCCACCTCCTCATTTTATCATAATCACATTTCAAAGCAATCTCAGTTGACACCCACTATGCCTCCTTGATAGCGTCTGCAGATTCACGCCCGGCTCAATTGTTCAGGATAATTCGGCAGTTGACGATGGTCCCTACCATCCCAAATAATGATGATCGGGCCCTCTCAGCTGAGGCCTTTCAGAATCACTTCGCAGACAAGATTGCGACGCTCCGCCGGGACCTCCCTGCCACGGTTGATACAGTACAGGAACTTGAGACTCCGTGGCCCTCCGCCGGATCCACCTTCGACCGGTTTCGGCCACTGGACGCAGAGGATGTTGACAAGATTGTCGCAGCCCTTCGACCGACCATCTGCTCCCTCGACCCGTGCCCCTCCACGCTGATTCAAGCTTGCGCGGAGGGGTTACGAGGCCCTCTGTTGAATATAGTCAACTGCTCCCTTGAGCAAGGAGCTTTTCCAGAGGAGCTAAAAGAGGCGGTGGTCAGTCCATTGCTGAAGAAGCCCGGGCTAGACCCCGCGGCTCCCTCCAATTACCGCCCAGTGTCCAATCTTTCGTACCTGGGCAAGGTAATTGAGAGGGCAGCAATGGACCAGCTGCAGGCATTCTTGGATGATGCAACCTGGCTAGACCCCTTCCAGTCCGGCTTCCGTTCAGGCCATGGGACGGTGACTGTCCTGGTCTCCATCGCAGACCTACTCTGCTGCCACTTGGACCGAGGCGGATCGGCGCTGCTCGTGTTATTGGACCTCACGGCAGCGTTTGATACTGTCGATTACCAACTTTTGACACACCGCCTGGCGGTGGCGGGTGTGAGGGGACAGCCCTCAACTGGCTGTCCTCCTTCCTCCAAAACCGCCTGCAGCGAGTGAAGTGGGGAGGGGTGGTCTCCGAGGGTTCCCCCTTATGTTGTGGGGTCCCTCAGGGGGCCAATCTCTCCCCGCTGTTCTTTAACATCTAGATGCGACCACTCGCCCAACTGGTGCGGAGTTTTGGGCTGGAATGCCATCAGTACGCTGATGACACCCAGCTCATTCTGAGGATGGACCCCGGGGTGGTCTCTGTACCCGATAATTTCCATCTCTGCCTAGAAGCCGTAACTGGATGGCTGTGAGCCAGTAAGTTGAAGGGGAACCCGGCGAAGACGGAGATCTTGTGGCTGGGCCGCCCGGAGGGGGTAGAGACCCAGTTGCCGACGTTTGACGGTGCGGCTCTCTGCCCGCAACCGTCTGTAAAAAGTTTGGGGGTCCGGCTGGAGGCCCAGCTGTCTATGGAGGAGCAGATTGGCTGCGCCTGCAAGACAGCCTTCTTCCATCTGCGTCTGGCAAAACGTCTGACACCAAACTTGGCAATACAAAGAGGCCTCAGGCAAGGTAGGTTTTTAGCAAATAAACTTTCCCCCAAAAAACCTCGAAGGCCCCCAAAACAATGATACAAAAATCTACATTTCCCAGCATCCTCCGCGGCCACCAACGAATCTCCCGGCCTCTACATTCTGACAACATGATTGGTTGCCAATGAGGGAGTATTTGCATAATGCCTCTATTGGCCAGCCAACATGAACATTCCGACCCATAATAAACTGGCAGAGGAGGATAAGGCAAAGGCCTGAGGCAGTCGCCAACACAAACACCCAATTGACTTTCCACAGAAAATTGAAACCCCTACAAATCACAGACCATGCCTAAAATTGACAGTAAGGCTTCATTAACTTGATTTCCCTGACTAGGCCTCAGCTCATGGGACATTGTGTATGGCCTGAATTTACAGTAACCTACCTTGGCACACAGAGCCCCTATGACCCACGCTACATTCTACTACAGTTTGGAGGAGGGTGGACCATGGATTATGGGACTTGAAGTACCTCCATGGATAATGGGATTTGTAGTACTTTCAAACCCTTCATTCCCCACAGACCACTGTGGCCCACCAAGACCGATAAAGACCCAACTTGGCACACAGTGCCCCCATGACCCACACTCCATCCAACTGCAGTTTAGAGGAGGGCACACCATGGATGATGGGATTTCAAGTACCTCCACTCACTTCCAAAGTACCCCACCCACACAAGCATCAACCTCTACATCAACACAGCAGACGGAAAGACAAAAAACATTGTATATCCACAAGCTATGCAGAACGCCAGGAACACCACACACTGACAACTCCACAGCACTTCAACATCCCACCCACCAGAACAACCCACAACGACACAGCCATGACCCCACCAAGACCATAACTAACATCAATTCCAACCCTTACATACTCAGACTTTCTCGCATCTCCTAAATAGGGCACAGCAACGCGTGCCGGGTACAGCTAGTAAACCATAAATGGGCAAAATAAAACTACTGTGCGTTGTATGTGCTAATACACCATTGAGGTGGATTATTTCATGCCGTGATATCAGCATTGCTATTAAGCATTTTCATTTATTACAATTGGTAAGTGTATGTTCAATATCCTACCCTATGTTACTTGCCTGCTATTATTTCAGGATACTATTAAGTATGCTTATATTACAGAAATATTATCGCTTGCATGTCAACCCATATGGGGCCACCCTGACGAAGAGAAATTCGAAACGGGTCGGTTGCCGGACACGGATATACCCGTAGGTGGACATCCCATTGATCTTTATACTACAGAGTTACTCTACATTGATTATTGGAACCGCGACACTGCGTACCCCTGGATTTACCCTTTGCTAGATTTTCAACTCGACGTTTGGCCATCGGGCCCAGGATTATGATTTTCTTTGATGATTGACTTCACTACCGGGACACAAATATCATTGTGATATATATTTGACTTTGTGTTATATTATCCAGCCGACGGGTACTGTGAGTAATGCGGATTTGATTGTTTATTGTGCTGATACTCTGTTTCCATGCGCCTTTAGACGAACCATATGATTTATACCTTGTTGAATGATTAGATGATATACTTATTTGAAAGTTACAATATACATATATGAAATTCATCCTTTCCTGATTCTTGAGTTATTAGTGTGTAAGTAGGCAGGAACTGTATTTTTGCTGGTATATATTACTGGAGATAATGTCAGACGTCTCCAATGAAGACTGCTCACAGATGAACTCTAGAACAGTGTTTCCCAACCTTTTTTGAGCCACGGCACATTTTTGACATTGACCAAATCCTGGGGCACACCACCAACCAAAATGACACAAAATGACACTCTAACACAGTAATACATATAGTTAATTTACCGTTTGTAAACCGCTCTGAGCCTTCGGGAGTGGCAGTATATAAGTTCGAATAATAATAATAATAGTAACCTCCTAGAAAAACAGCAGTAGGATGTAGAGTGGTCCATGGGGGCTCTTTGTGCCAAGTTTGGTCTTTTGGCTACAATGTTCTGTGGGAAATGTGTCGGGTGAAGGTACTGCAAATCCCATCATTTGTGGGCCATCTTGCCCTAAACTGCTCCAGGTTGTAAAGTGGGCCATTGGGCCTCTGTGTGCCAAGTGTGGTCCTGATTCGTCATTGGTGTGGGCCACAGTGCTCTAAGGAAGTGAATTAAAGTACTGCAAGCCCCGTCATCTATGGTCCATCCTCCCTCAAACTGCACCAGGATGCAGGGTGCATCTTGGGGGGGGAGTCTGTGTGCCAAGTCTGGTCTTGTTCTGTCATTGTTGGGGGCCTAGTCAGGACAATCAAGTGGAGGAAGCCTAACAATATCCCGTGTACAGTGGTGAGAGTAACGAGAAGCAGGATGTCGGGGAGCGAAGTTCTCCGTCAGTGTCACAAGTGGACGGTGAAGCGGCAGCTGACCCCAGTGGCTGGAATTCAAGGCATCCTCTCACGAAGCCGGAAAGCTGGAGAGTTCAATGGGCTGTGCGCCTGTTCGATAGACGGTGTGTGTCTAAATGGCATTGAATGTTTGCCACGTCTGTGTGTGTTGTCGTACGCCCTGAGCCCCTGCAGCCCGGGGGGGAAGGGCCGGCCAGAAATATTTATGTATTTACCGTATTGATATCCCGCCCTTCTGCTCACCCCGCTGCAGGGGGCTCAGGGCGGATTACAATGTACACATGCATGGCAAGCATTCAATGCCATCGACACACAACACACATAGGCAGACACTCAGAGGCTATTTAGCATTCCAACTTTTTCTGGCCACCAGGAGAGCGGTTGCTTCACCGTCCACCTGCGACCATCTGTGAAGTACTTTTCCGCATTCCCCGCAAGGGAGCCTCCCCACACAGACAGACGACAGATGCGGCCCCTACATTTCCTACTTGGCAGGTGCAAGTGCCTCTCGGGTTGCCAAGGTCGACAACAAGCTCCACAATGGGCCGGGAGCTCACTCGGACTCGGGCCGGCTCCGCACTCGTGACCTTCCGCTAAATACATGTAAATAGCCCAAATAAATCTATATAAACAAAAAGGCAATGTTCGCTTGTGGGATGAATGGCGAGTGGACGCCCCAGGTGGACACAAGGCGCCTCTCCGGCCAAGGAGTGACCGGGGTCACTCAGGGAAACGCTGGGAAACGCACACTGGGAAGGACAAAAAACAGAGACACGTGGCAATGGCGTATGTATACACACAGTCGCACATGTTCACAAATGTATACACACCCATCAGCGTATATGCACACACACAAGACCCGTGCATGCAGGTGGTGCCACAACATAGGCCAGGCAGGGGGGAACTCGGGCCCTTTAAGGTTTTGGGACTTCAACTCCCACAATCCCTAGCAGCCTCAGGCCCCTTCCTTTGGAATTGTGTGAGTTGGAGTCCCACACCCTTAAAGGGCCCGCGTGCGCCCCTGCCTGAGTCACCGGCCCTGGAGGAGGGGGCCCGGGAGGGGCTGTGCTGCCTCGCCAGGGCCGAGCGGGGAGCCCTGGCCTGGGGCGGAGGGAGGCCCGGCACGCCGCCAAGGAGGCCCCGGAGCGGAGGCACGAGGACGCCGCAGCAGGAGGGCGGGCGGGTGGGTTCTGGGCGGGAGGCAGCCACGCCCCCTTTTTGTGGGCAGGGAGAAGCCCGCCTCCTCCGCAGGCCAGGCCGGCGCGGTGACGTCAGCACGCACGCGAGCAACAACCGCGCTCTCCGCAGGCCAGGCCGGCGCGGTGACGTCAGCACGCACGCAAGCAACAACCGCGCTCTCCGCAGGCCAGGCCGGCGCGGTGACGTCAGCGAGCGGGCATTCCGCGCCTGAGGAGAAAGAAGGAGGCAGGAGAGGAAGGGGACGAGAGGCAGGCGGAGGCGAGGGAGGAGGGCCCGCATCTCCTGCCGGGACGCCCGCCCCCCCCCCCGGCCCCGCGCCCGTCCCCCCCCCCCCCGGCCCCGGCCCGCCTATTACCGCGCGTCACGCAGGCCGTCAGGCGCCGCGGCGCCGGCTAGGCCTCAGGTGGGCCCTCCTCCCTCCCTTCCTTCCTCTCTTCCTTCCTCTCTTCCTTCCTTCCTCTCTTCCTCATTTCCTTCTTTCCTTCCTTCTTTCCTTCCTTCTTTCCTTCCTTCTTTCCTCCCTCCTTTCCCTCCTTCTTTCCTCCCTCCTTTCCCTCCTTCCTTCCTCCCTCCTTTCCTTCCTTCCTCCCTCCTTTCCTTCCTTCCTTCCTCCCTCCTTTCCTTCCTCCCTCCCTCCTTTCCTTCCTCCCTCCCTCCCTCCTTCCTTCCTCCCTCCTTTCCTTCCTCCCTCCTTTCCTTCCTCCCTCCTTTCCTTCCTCTCTTCCTCTCTTCCTTTCTCCCTCCTTTCCTTCCTTCCTTCCTCCCTCCTTTCCTTCCTTCCTCCCTCCTTTCCTTCCTTCCTTCCTTCCTTCCTCCTTTCCTTCCTTCCTTCCTCCCTCGTTTCCTTCCTCCCTCCTTTCCTTCCTTCCTTCCTCCCTCCTTTCCTTCCTCCTTCCCTCCTTTCCTTCCTTCCTTCCTCTCTTCCTTCCTCCCTCCTTCCCTTCCTTCCTCCTTCCTTCCTTCCTCCCTCCTTTCCTTCCTTCCTTCCTCCCTCCTTTCCTTCCTTCCTTCCTTCCTTCCTCCCTCCTTTCCTTCCTCCTTTCCTTCCTTCCTTCCTTCCTTCCTCCTTTCCTTCCTCTCTTCCTTTCTCCCTCCTTTCCTTCCTTCCTTCCTCTCTTCCTCTCTTCCTTTCTCCCTCCTTTCCTTCCTTCCTTCCTTCCTCTCTTCCTTTCTCCCTCCTTTCCTTCCTTCCTTCCTCCCTCCTTTCCTTCCTTCCCTCCTTTCCTTCCTTCCTTCCTCCCTCCTTTCCTTCCTCCCTCCCTCCTTTCCTTCCTTCCTTCCTCCCTCCTTTCCTTCCTCCCTCCTTTCCTTTCTCCCTCCTTTCCTTCCTTCCTTCCTTCCTCCCTCCTTTCCTTCCTTCCTTCCTCCTTTCCTTCCTCCCTCCTTTCCTTCCTTCCTTCCTCCCTCCTTTCCTTCCTTCCTCCCTCCTTTCCTTCCTCCCTCCCTCCTTTCCTTCCTTCCTTCCTCCCTCCTTTCCTTCCTCCCTCCCTCCTTTCCTTCCTTCCTTCCTCCCTCCTTTCCTTCCTCTCTTCCTTCCTCCTTCCTTCCTTCCTTCCTCTCTTCCACACTTATTACTCTATTTCTGGTGACTCTATTACCTTCTATAGTACCATATGTTTGTGATGCCTTCACTCACACCAATAATAACAATAACAGTACATCAGGGGGCGCCTAGAGGTGGGCCAGCAGCACTTTCTCCTGACGCTCCGCCCACAACTAGGGCTAAAGGCACCCACAGAGCTTGAGGCCGGTCTCTTGGGAACGAGGCCAGTTTGGGGGGAGCGGGTAATGGAACAGTGGCCAGGGTGGGAGGAATGGCCTTGCAGCTGCAAAGCCACCCAGGGAGGGTCCCTGCATAGAGGTAGCCTGGCCTTGCTTGCCTGGAGGCACCCTGGGTGGAATAGTGTCCAGGCTGGGAGGAAGGACGGACCCTTCTCTGCAATGGGCCAGCTTGAGTAGCATTGAATGGCCTTGCAGCTGCAAAGTTGTCAGGGATTATGTGTTAGGTTGTCCAAAATATAAAGCACAAACCTAAACTTGCAGAGTATAAAACAAAGATGTAGCAGCGTTAGCTTAGCAATGTGGTCAATTGAGAAAAAAAAACTCCATAGACATAAAAGTCATACTTACTTTAATGTAAGCAAATAAAATGTCCATTCAGGAGAAAAATACAATAAAGCAAAATAACTCCACACAGGAGAGCCATAAAAGGCAGCCACAAAGGCAACTTAGAAATATTCCACACAGGAATCCTCAAAGGCGATACAAAGCCTCAGAAGGGGTGAATACAAAATACAAAGAGCATTTAAACACATAACAATCAGACCCCACCTTTCCCAGTAGTCTAATTGCCAATTAACTCAACTGTACCTTGTAACACTTAAATTAACATGATAGAATAACACTTAAAGGTACAAATATAATTTTGGAACATAAAACTTTCAACACTCCTCCACAAAATTATATTTGTTTACATACGTACATTCAGTTTTTCACAAAACTCCATGTGTTTTTCAAAACCAAGAGGTTTGGTCAATCAAATTATAAATAATATTTCTTTATAACCCTGAGGTTCAGACCAGTTTTTCTTTTTAAAGTTTACAAAATCGCAGTGGTACCTCTTTGGGGGAATACCCTTTGTCTTTCTAGAACTCCGTCTAGGAATGGTCCTTGCTCCTCCACCAGTCTCATCTGTTTCTGAACTACTAGAGGATTCAGCTTCCACTTTCCTCTTTTGAGAACCTTTATTCTCATTCACAGGACTACTAACTTGTGTTCCTTGCTGTGTATCCCCAGATGTACTTGGTTGCACATTCGGCTGTTCAGTCTGCTGTGGAACTGATTGTACCTGTGTACTTGTCTGTGTCCTAGATTGTGAATCTTGGTGTGTAGCTGGCTGTGTGGCTTGTGGTATGCATATTGGAGGAATTTCAAATGGCACAAACACTTCCTGATTTGAGTGAATCCTCTCCCAACCACTATGTTGTTGGAACTTCACATTTCTAGAAACAATCACTTGATTGTCACCACACCAGAATCGCCAACCCTTTGACTCAGGAGCAGGGCCAAGACATTTCAATTTCTTCCAAATAGTATCCTTTTGTGTCTTTGTTGTGAAGGAATTAGGACAAATGCGTCACTTCCAAACACACGAATCGAATTTAAATCAGGACTCTTTCAAAAAACAATACATAAGGAATACTATTGACACTTCTACAAAAAGAACGATTTAGTACATAAGTGGCGTTTGCCACAGCTTCAGCCCACAACCCATCAGACAAACTAGCATCTCTTAACATTTTTCTTGCCACAACTTTTACTACTCCGATCCAACGCTCGGCGATCCCATTTTCGCTTGCCGAATAAGGGTTAGTCAATCTGTGAACTATCCCACATTTTTCCAACAAATTTTTCATTTGTTTGGACATAAACTCAGCACCACGATCACTTTGAAAAGCTTGTACTGGGTACTCAGGGAACT
This sequence comes from Anolis apletophallus, assembly GCA_030556195.1. Classification (NCBI taxonomy): domain Eukaryota; kingdom Metazoa; phylum Chordata; class Lepidosauria; order Squamata; family Anolidae; genus Anolis; species Anolis apletophallus. The sequence continues at coordinate 8,593 of JARBWK010001396.1, read as the reverse complement.
GTGTCTGCATTAGCTTTAACCAAGCAGAAATCTTCTGAAAAGCTTCACCTTTAGTTCTTAGAAAGAAGGTGAACTTCAGTCTCGAAAAATCATCGACCAAAATCAAAAAAATATTTTGAACCACCTACAGAAGTAGGATGAGGACCTGATATGTCCAAATGAACAAGCTCCAAAATCCTTTTGCAACTCTAGAACTATGTTTTGCAATAGGAGCTTTCTTAAGGTTTTCTGATGCACAACTTTCACAGTCCAAAAATTCTTACAATTTTGAATAGGAATTGCACACAACTCAGCTGTCTTTCTCAAGTGCTGCCATGACAAATGACCCATTTTCCTATGAAAATCATGAATACATTTGTTGTGTAATGGCTTGGGATTATCAGGTATCTGATCAATACAAGCAGACAAAATAACATTTGCAGATGACCTTAAAATGAAAAATCCCTTTTCCTGTATAAGTTGCACTTCATTACCTTGAGGATCAATTAACACAGATCTCTCCTTCTTTAAAGACACATCAAAACCTTCATCCAAAAGTTTGCTTGCACTCAGAATGTTATACATAATTTCTTTAACAAAATACACATTCTTTAAAGTATAATTCAAACTATCATTATACATATCACCACATGAAATCACTTGAACTTTTCTGTCATCAGCCAAAGAAATGAAATCTATATCAGAATCTCTCACATTTGTCAAAAGTTCTACATTCTTTACCAAATGCTGAGAACACCCAGAATCAATTATGAAAGTGTTCATTTTATCCATCTTTGATGTTGCCAGGAAAACATGCTGATAGTCCTTTGAAGAACTAGGTTTCTCCACTTGCTTGTTTCTCCACTGTCCTGGATTCTGCCAACAACTTTTAGCCATATGACCTTTCCTTCTACATTTAAAGCAGACAACTTGTGACTTTGGCTTAACAACACAGGCAGTGTCATTAGAAGCAGTTCCTGAATACTTCTGTGCAGGAGCAGAACCTCTCAATTTCTGTTGTGCTTCAAATTCCATAATCTTTCAGAAACAAAAGGTATTGTAAGATCCCTGTCCGAATTCCATGAAGAGAATCCATAAACGCATAAAAAGGTTTAGATAAGGATCCCATCAGAATTAAAGCTTGCTGTTCAGGAGGAAAATTAACATTTCTTGCTCTTAACTCAGAAAAAGAGCCACAACCTTTGTAACATGTGCTTGTACTGGCGTACCTTCCTCATGTTTGAGGTTAAACAGCTGCCGCATAAGAATTATCTTCGACCCGCTGCTCTGTCTCTGAAACATATCTTTGAACAAATTCCATGCTGTTTGAGCATGAGAATTTCATAAAGATGAACCAATAAAGGGTCTGTCACAGACAACTGAAGAAGCGCTAGAGCCCTTTCATCTTTCTTCTTTTCAGTATCATCAGGTTGATCTGGCAACGATGCAACTATTTCCCATAAATCTTGTGAAACCAAAAATGCTTTGAATTTTATACTCCAACTCAGCCAGTTCTTGTCAGTAAGTTTTCAAATGGGGTGAACCAATATGAACAGGCGGCAAAGCCATTGTGTTCTTTCACATTAAATTCCCAAATGTCCAAAAACAAATTCACTGCAACAACAGAAAAGGACCCCAGTATACCTGGGTTTAAGCCCAGCCAATTTACCTTCGTGTAAAATTGGCTTCTAGCAGTCAATGTCTTTCAAACTTTGCAGGGAAAAAACGAAACCAAACACAGCTTCCAGCAGCTTACCAGCCCGCTCAAAATCACTCCGTATGACGAAGAAAAACAAACAGTTGTTATCAGCTCTGCTACTGCGACAGTCCAGGAAAGTTCTTTTGAAAACAAACCCTTTTGTGCAAAACAAAACAGGAAAGCAATTAAAAATTGGCCCTAGTTGTATAAGCACGTAGAAGGGAAGTTAAACAAAAAACTCCTCCATCACAGGCAGGCAATCTTCTTCCGTCTCTTCTCTTTATCTCCGGAGGCAGATAACTTGAAGCTCAGCGTTTAGCAGCAACTCCCACGAACTTGCAGGAACAGAAAGCCAAACATGCTTTCAAAAAAAAACTTTTCTCAAAACTTCCAGACCACATGCTTCAAAAACAAAAGTCACTCCAGACACATGGGCTATGCAATCCCTGGGCCCATAACCTGTCAGGGATTATGTGTTAGGTTGTCCAAAATATAAAGCACAAACCTAAACTTGCAGAGTATAAAACAAAGATGTAGCAGCGTTAGCTTAGCAATGTGGTCAATTGAGAAAAAAAAACTCCATAGACATAAAAGTCATACTTACTTTAATGTAAGCAAATAAAATGTCCATTCAGGAGAAAATACAATAAAGCAAAGTAACTCCACACAGGAGAGCCATAAAAGGCAGCCACAAAGGCAACTTAGAAATATTCCACACAGGAATCCTCAAAGGTGATACAAAGCCTCAGAAGGGGTGAATACAAAATACAAAGAGCATTTAAACACATAACAATCAGACCCCACCTTTCCCAGTAGTCTAATTGCCAATTAACTCAACTGTACCTTGTAACACTTAAAATTAACATGATAGAATAACACTTAAAGGTACAAATATAATTTTGGAACATAAAACTTTCAACAAAAGTCACCCAGGGAGGGTTTCTGCAGAGAGGAAGCCTGGCCCCTCCCTCCCTCTGCTTTGGAGTGTGGTGGGTGGAGGCTCCTTCCAGGGAGGCTGGATGGCCATTGGGGGGGGGGGGCTTTGAGTGCGATTTTCCTACTTCTTGGCAGAATGGGGTTGGACTGGACGGCCCACGAGGTCTCTTCCAACTCTAGGGTTCTAGGGTTCCGTGTGTGGTTCTCTTAGTTTGCCATCAGTAAGAGCAGTGCCAAAGTGTTGCCAGGTGTCATAATTGCAGATATGAAGGACCCTGACCTCGAAAGGCCTTCAATGCCAGGACCAGACGTGTGGTGCCAGCTGAAAATCGTAGCGTTCTGCTACCTCTGCCGAGGGGGAGCCTGGCCTTAGATGTTGCCTGGAGGCACCCTCGGTGGAATAATGTCCAGGCTGGGAGGAAGGTATTCCCTTCTCTGCCCGAGGCAAGCGGGAAAGATGCAATTGGCCAGCTTGAGTAGCATTGAGTGGCCTTGCAGCTGCAAAGTCAATCAGGGAGGGTCTGTGCATAGAGGTAGCCTGGCCTTCGTTGTTGCCTTAAGGCACCCTCGGTGGAATCGTGTCCAGGCTGGGAGGAAGGAAGGAAGGACCCTTCTTTGCAATGGGCCAGCTTGAGTAGCATTGAATGGCCTTGCAGCTGCAAAGTCAACCAGGGAGGGTCTCTGCATAGAGATAGCCTGGTCCTGGTTGTTGCCTGGAGGCACCCTCGGTGGAATCGTGTCCAGGCTGGGAGGAAGGAAGGACCCTTCTTTGCAATGGGCCAGCTTTAGTAGCATTGAGTGGCCTTGCAGCTGCAAAGTCACCCAGGGAGGGTCCCTGCATAGAGGTAGCCTGGCCTTGGTTGTTGCCTGGAGGCACCCTCGGTGGAATAGTGTCCAGGCTGAGAGGAAGGACGGACCCTTCTCTGCAATGGGCCAGCTTGAGTAGCATTGAATGGCCTTGCAGCTGCAAAGTCAATCAGGGAGGGTCCCTGCATAGAGGTAGCCTGACCCTGGTTGTTGCCTGGAGGCACCCTCGGTGGAATAGTGTCCAGGCTGAGAGGAAGGACGGACCCTTCTCTGCAATGGGCCAGCTTGAGTAGCATTGAATGGCCTTGCAGCTGCAAAATCACACAGGGAGGGTCCCTGCATAGAGGGAGCCTGGCCTTGGGTGTTGCCTGGAGGCTCCCTCGGTGGAATCGTGTCCAGGCTGGGAGGAAGGAAGGACCCTTCTCTGCAATGGGCCAGCTTGAGTAGCATTGAATGGCCTTGCAGCTGCAAAGTCAACCAGGGAGGGTCCCTGCATAGAGGTAGCCTGGCCCCTCCCCCCCTCCCTCTGCTTTGGAGTGTGGTGGGTGGAGGCTCCTTCCTTGGAGGCTAGATGGCCATCTTGGGGGGCTTTGAATGCGATTTTCCTACTTCTTGGCAGAATGGGGTTGGACTGGACGGCCCACGAGGCCTCTTCCTACTCTAGGGTTCTAGGATTCTACGTGTGGTTCTCTTGGTTTGTCAGCAGTTAGAGCAGTGCCAAAGTGTTGCCAGATGTCATAATTGCAGCTGTGGTGAAGACGCCATCTGAAAATCGTAGCGTTCTGCTTCCTTTGGTAGAGAGACGGCTTGGGTCACCTTGGGGGATGTCCTCCGCCGGGAACTGGACAAGGGGAGTGTGACCCTGCTGGCTCTCTTGACATCTCAGCCGCTTTCAATACTATCGATCATGGTGTCCTTCTGGGCCGACTCTTTAGCATGGGACTTGAGGGCACGGCCTTGTTGTGGCTCCCGCCCAAAATGGTTTTAAATTGTCTGTTGTTGCTTGTGTTTGAATATTATTGATTGTAGTGTTGTTTTATCATTGCTGCGGTGTTGATATTATGATGTGTTATTGGGCTTGGCCTTATGTAAGCCACCCCGAGTCCTCTTGGGGAGATGGGTGCAGGGTCTAAATAAAGTTAATAAAAGAAATAATCTGTCTTCTATCTATACACATAATAAAACTGGAAAATGTGTATGTATGTATGTATGTATGTATGTATGTATGTGGCAGAGTTGTCCACTTACACAGACAGCCTCCACAAACAGGCTCGAGTTCCAAGTGCTGAGAAGCCTCCAAGGCACTCCCTTCATGGTCAAGGCAGGTTAGAGTGAGTGCCATGAATCTGTGGCCCAAACCCTTGCAATGCCCTCCACACACACTACGACCCACCATCCAAGGCATCCTTTCATCCAGGGACAATTTTAGCCGAGATTTCAGGTGTTCCCTCCCCCACAGGCAGGCATCCCAGGATTCCTTTCTCTTCCCATTTGCATCACCCCACCCACGGCCTCTCCCTTCACCCTTTCCAGTGGCACACAGCACAGAGGCATTGATCAGCAACTGAACAGGCTGGATGGGTTTGGGGGACTGATTCCACACGCTGGGGTTGTAGTTCACCTTGCATCAAGGCACAGCCCCTTCAATCATAGATCTGGATCACATTTGGCACGTAGAGCCCCAATGACCAGGTTTAGGGGCAATTGACCTTGATTTATAGGAGTTGTAGTTCACCTGCATCCAAAGAGCACTGAACCCAGCCAACGTTGGATCTGGACCAAACGTGGCACACAGACTCAACATGACTAACTAGAGGGTTCGGGGGTGACTGCCCTTCGCATATGGGAGTTGTAGTTCACTCTTATACAGAGAGTACTAACCCCAGCCTACATCAGATCTGGACAAAACTTGGCCCACAGACTCCACATGGCCAGCTATGTATACAGGCCTGGTCTAGGGAGGATTGAGCCACAGTTCTGGGAATTGAGGTTCATCCACATTGTTATGTGTTTTCTAATGGGAGCACTAATAAAAACTAAATCAAAGACTGGCTTTTTTCTAATACATAATGTTACTAATTAACTACATGATATTATCTAACACCCCAAAACAAACAATGCCTTTTCTCATATATCCCAGGCACTGCCAGGTACCCTAATTAGTACATATAATAACAGTCAGTGTATGTGGATATGTATTTATATGCCAGCTTTCTGATTGGCTCCCACTTCCACAGGCCACTGTGACCCGCACGAATGACAGACCTGGACCACACTTGACACACACAACCTCCATGACCCAATCAACGTCCTGGTGCCTGCAAGGTCCCAGTCTTCCTAGCCTATGCATGAAGGCCAGGAGTCTGGGCCTTTCAAGGCCACATCACATACCACACCAACACACTAACATCAGATATGCACCTGGTCTGTTGGCCTTGGGGGGGGGGGGGGGGGGAATAACTGCCCGAGTCTTGGCGGGAGAAAAACCCGGGCTTTTGACTGGGAGGGGACAGTTGGGTTTGAAATGTGAGAGGAGCTGATAAAAGGGCTGTGCCTGGCTGTGCAACTCACGACTGTCTTAAAGTTTGTTATGATACCTTCAGTAAAGCTTCTAAATGATATCCGGAGCTGTCTCTCGTTGGTCATTTCTGGAACTGCTGATGTGATTCATGACAGTGCCATTTAGGGGAGGATGGACCACAAATTATGGGATTTCCAGTACTTTAATTTGCTTTGGCTCCCATAGACCACTGTGAAGCCCACCAATGACAGATCTGGCTCAAAGTTGGCACACAGAGCCCCCATGCTCCACTCTACATCCTGGTGCGGATTTGGGGATAACGGACAATGGATGATGGGATCTCCAGTACCTTCACTCACTTCCAGAGACAACTCTGAACCACACCAATGACTGACCAAGTCCACACTTGGCACACAGAATTCCCATGACCCACTCTACATCCTGGTGTGGTTTGGGGGAGGATACAAATGGACAATGGGACATGCCTATGGGAGTAGCAGTTCACCGGTATCCACTGAACCCTGCTGACATTGAATCTAGACTCAATTTGGATCACAGGCAACCAATGCCTTTCTCTCTCTTTTTTTTTAAAATAGTTTTTATTGAGTTATAGAATGAAGATAAAAAAGAAACAGATGGAGACAGCCATGCGAGGCTGCACCACGAAACACAAGTGATCTCCAACCTCCTCCCCCTCCCCCTCCCCACGGAACAGAACAGAACAGACACAGAGTGCTTCCTACTCACCCAAATTCCCACAGAATTAACTACCAGGAGGGTAGTAGCCAAACGGCTAAATATAGATAGTTGATTTACAATTACCAAAAAGAAAATCTAATCTTCGAACTTCCTCCACATAGTCCTAGTGGGGTAGTTATTTTGTATCTCTATTTTAAAGTTCGACCAATAGGTTTATCTTCGTTTTTTAAAAATAAGTAATAATGGGAGACCAGTCTGTCTTTTTCCTGTGGATGTCTTCCGCAAGTGCAGACGTTAATAAATCCATATTTGCTATCTCCAATATTTTCGTTTTCCATTCCCATAGCTCGGGGGTGTCTTAAGCCTTCAACATCTTTGTATAGGTCATCCTGGCCGCTATTGTACAATATATAAACAGTTTTTCTTTATTATCCTCTAAATCAAAATCAATCAAACCCAAAAGCATGTATTCAGACTTGAACTCAAAATCAATCTCTAGCATATTTCTCATCTCCCTATAAATCACCTTCCAGAACACTCTTGCTTTGTGGCAATTCCACCACATGTGGTATAGGCTCCCGATTTCCTTTTTGCATTTCCAGCAGATGTTACTGACGTTCTTATTAAACTTTGCCATTTTCGAGGGTGTTAGGTACCAGCTATGGGCCATTTTCATTATGTTCTCCCTTAAGTCCTAGGCATATGTCAGTTTTAGGTGTTCATTCCAGACTCTATCCCAACGACTCAAAGGGATAGGGTGGCCTATGTCCTGGGCCCATTTGATCATACACGATTTAACTCTCTCCTCCTCTGTCAGCCATTCTAGGAGTATGTTATATAGGGATGAAATCCTCTTGTTCTTTTTTTTAACTAGCTTGTCCCAGGTTGTATTAGTTTCTCCAAAGCCCTGTAGTTTGTCTTTTTTAAAGATCTCATTTATTTGGAAGTACTGGAGCCAATTCATTGAATTATCCAGCTCTTTCAGTACACTCATATCTTTTAGGGTCGGCCCTTCCGGGGATTGCTTTAGCAGCATATTATAAGATAGCCACATTTTTTATCTTGCTGTCTCCTAAAGAAGGCTTCCTGAGGGGAAATCCAAAGGGGGTTTTTGTTGTGGTTGAGCAACCTGAGCCTGTAGTTGCTACAGATAGTAACTGGGAAGAGGAAAGTTTGTCAGACATGTCCTTGGAAGAGGGGAGGTTTGGGCGGGCCTCCTGCAGCTGGGAGAAAGAGGGCTGCAAGTGATGAGCATTTGGAAGAGGCAGAACATAGGAGGAAGGTTCGGCAAATACTTAGGGAGCCTACCAGTGATGAGACTTTTGAGGGGTTTGACGTGGAGTTACCCTCAGAAGACAGTGATACTGAGCTGGACTCAGCGTTGGTGCAGGATGTCAGGAATGTGTTAAATGCTGAGTCCAGCGAAAGTTCATTATTTGGTTTTTCCAGTGATAGTGGTTGGCCTAGTGGGAATGTGGAATTGGACTGGGGTCCTTTAACTGCAGAGCAAAGGTGGGAAAATTGGAGGAACACACCCAGGGCTGCAGCTGAGGGCATTAGGGCGGATTTGGGTGGGGAGTCTGATGACTCTGATTTGTAGGGGTATAACAGTAAGGCTTGGGGATTTGGGAATCTGCGGTCGGCCAAGGTGTTGCTGTGGGTTGCTGGTTCCTGTATCTTGTGGTTTTGTGGGTTCGTGTCTTGGTTCTTGATTCCCAGCAAGCTTGTCTACCGCGTCCTGTTTGACCATTTCCTGTGTTGCTCTCCTGGAATGTGAAGCACTCCTTCTTTCCTTATTTGGACGGTTCTTCGCATCACAGACTGCAAGCCGAATTACAGTTCAAGATTCTTCTGAAGACGATCGGCTTATCTATTTTGCTTTCGGTTTTGGGTGTGGGTTTTGGAATGCCGAACTGAGGCTATGTTTTGTTAAAATAAACTGTATATATTTT